>OW818032.2:98634897-98741864 GCA_942486065.2 Calliphora vomitoria | reverse complement strand
GTAAGTGTACCAAATTGCAATAACATAAAATTATTATGTTATTCTGTGCATATTTTGTTTTAGTATAATGTTGCAATTAAAAATTTTTTTAACAATCTTAAAAGTCGACTTTTTTCGACTTTTATCGACTATTCGACTTTTTTCGACTTTTATCGACTATTCGACTTTTTTCGACTTTTATCGACTATTCGACTTTTATCGACTTTTGTGATAACTAATCGAATGTTCGACTTTTTTGTGACCAAAAAGTCGACTTAGACTTTTCGACTTTTTTCAGCAAAAAGTCGATTGTTCGAACAATCGAACAATCGACTTATAGAACCCTACTATAGAACCCTAATCTGCAATCGCTAAAAATGTGTTGTTTATTTACAATATGTGTTTATGGAGCATTTTGCATAATACGTGTAGACTGCGTATTGGTATTGTATGACATGAAACAGTTAGCTAATTTTGTTATAAAATATATTAACACTACTAAATATATCAATGCTGTCTCAGACTTTTTTTTAGCAAACTGTGGCATTTTTTGAGTGATTATTTTATCGAACTGCATTTGAGAAAGTGAGGACATTGTTATTTAAATAATCTTTTAAGGTAATTCATTATGTGAAGCACGAATTGTAATATAAACCAATTACATACATTTGTCTTGACCAGCTTTGATAAGATGATATATGAAATATTTTTTATGTTTTCATTGTTTAATATTTTAGTAATTAATACATTTTGCGATGGATTGGGCCAAAAAAGCAGAAGACCAGGTATCCAAATTGGTAAGATCATTTCACTTAATAAAATATGTGGAAAGTTTTGTGCATCGTCTTAAGAATTTATGTAGTTTGTCCATATATATTGATTAAACTTGTTACAAAAATTACTTCTGATATGCTTAAGTACTGCAAAAGATTATTTTGCTTTCAGCATCGTAATATTTGCATCCGAAGATGAAGAAAATTATCAAACAAAAACGTGCCGGGGTACTCTAAACATATATGCGCTTTGATTTCATGCAGCTTTTAGTATTTCTTGGTGTGATGTTTAAATCTATTAACTTATTTTTATTGTGTAACTAATATCTAAAAGGAATTTAGAGCAAACATTCATAAAAACAACACAAAGAAAAGGAAACTTAATATTTTCCAAAAAGAATTTGCAAAGCGTTAACTTAAGATATGTACATAAATAGACAAAAAGTAAATACGTATAGTAGGTACTAAAAAATATACACAATATTAATTATGTATATTCATCAGGCCGGGTTGATTTGTATGGACGGTCAAAAAGTAAAAAATCGTATAGCAGAAACGCAATCTACTGAAAATTCTAAGAAAATATTCCCAAGAAACCATAGGTCTAAAATCAAATCCTATCTTGCGCATTCCAGCCAAAACTTATCCTTGGTCCAACAAATTATTATTTTTTTGTTTAATCACGTTAGTTTTTAAAAATATGTCAGATATTATCTTTTCTAAATCATTAATTTTTAACTGTTATTTCGGTCAAAATGGACAGAAAAAAAAAGTACGTCAAAAAATAATTAAAACTTCAAAAAATCCAATATACCCTTAAAAAAAAAAAAAAAATATAGAAAAATAATTAAAGGAAACTGTTTCAACAGCCTGGATCAGGAAGAAAAAAATGTCTAACAGATAATGGTAAGGCAAAAATTTGGAAAATATGAAATCATGATGGATGATGAAATATATGTATTGGCAGATGTTTTACAACTTCCGGGTCAAAATTGTTGTGTGGCTGATGGACGAGGTAATGTTCAAGGAAAATATCGAACAAAAAAACAAACAAAATTTGTGACAGGCAAGATAAACACACTCCGTATATATTACGGAGTTTCAACAAAAGCGTTTTTTACTTTTCTTAACTTTTCTTTACTTTTCTTAAATGTCGCAGGAGGTCGATCTGGTACACCCAGGTTGGCTGAATGTATAAAACAACAAACAATTGATGGTAGTGTCACAAGCGGCGAGGTACCTCTGGACTTCTCTCCAAGTACCTCCAAAGCTGCTAAAGCCCTAACCGTCAAGGCGGTTAAACCCCATGCTTCGGGTGCTTCTGAGGGGGAAGCGACTAAGTCGCTCCCCTTAGTAGCCTCCCATATGCCAACTGTGCGTACAGGGTCTGTGATGGAATCCTCCTGCCCTGTAGCCGCACCACCCCCTGCCAACTCCGGCTCCGATATCAGTCTCAGGCATAAAAACCCTGCAAGAAGGGCTGCTACCACAAGGCGTTCCGCCTTTCGTCTAATTGAGGCTCTTGGTCTAAAAAAGCCGAGGACCTCACAAAGGAGCAACAAGCTTCTCTCGCTTGGGCGAAAGCTCACATTGCTGGTCTCAAGACCGCCCCTCCTTCTGCTGAGTTATCAGCGGTGCCTAAACGGCAACGTTCAGAGGAGGATGCGACAACCAAGAGCCAGCAACCGGGACCGAAAAGGCCCAAAGCGGCGCAAAGATCTTTAGCCAAGTCTTTCAGCGAGATTGTCAAAGACAACCTCGTTAGGGCGGTTATAGATCGGAGTGTCAATGACGGATCCATATCCCAATTAAATTGGGATATGGTGAAGCAAAAATTGGTAGGGGTGTTCTGGAAAGTTCTCAAAGAGAACCCAGGCACTCCTCCTCAATGCGATGATGCTGGCTGGTACCAGGGTCACGTTAAACCTATGTCTTGTGTAGATGAACGCTCAGCGTTGCTACTAAAGACTGCCGTCGCATCGTTGGGTGAAGTATGGCCGGGATCTAGGCTTGAGGTGGTATCGGTGAGTGAGATACCCCGAAAGCCTAGATCCATAGCTAAAATTCCAGCTGAGCCATCCAGCCCGTTGGAGATCTTGGAGATTCTCCAGTGCTGTAACCCACAGCTTCCAACTAATGATTGGAAAGTTGTTAAGGTTACTGACGCTGAAGGATCTTCTAGAAAGGCAATCGTTGTCCTGAATAAGGACTCTTTGGGGCCGCTAAGGAAGACACAAGGGAAGGTGTACTATGGATTTGGTACGATCGTCCTGCGTGTCTACCGAAGCGACAACAAAGACGATACCTCCTCAGATGATGTCAAACCCACGCTTTCGGAAGAGGGCATGGACTGCAATGACGCCGCTGGTCCAATCGACAATGAAGATACCAACTCTGTCTCCGAACTGTTTGACCGGCTATCACTCCTACTAAAGACCTGAGACTTTTCCTATCCAACCCACACAGAAAAAAGAAATTCATAATTGGAATGAATTTTTTAATCTATTATATAAAAATGGAGGTTTGTATGTATCATACATATATACATACATCCGAATGAACTGAAAAACGGTTAGACCGATTTTGATGAAATTTTCGGGGAATCTGCAGAATAACCTAGCGGGTAAACTGTAAAGTCAGATATTTGATTTTCGGTCTGTGGGCGGAGGGTCGTGGCAAAATAAAATTTTTATATTATACCGCTAATTCCATCTACATATATAAAAAACGGCTGGACCGATTTTGATGAAATTTTCAGGGAATCTTCAGAATAGCCCAGCGGGAAACACTGTAAAGTCAGATTTTTGATATTCGGTCTGTGGGAAGAGGGGTGTTTAAAAATCAAATTTTTACATTATACCGCTAATGCCATATATCTATATATAAAAACAGATATGTATGTGTATGTATGTTCCGTATGGAATCAAAAACGGCTTGACCGATTTTGATAAAATTTTCACGAAATCTTCAGAAAAGCCTAGAGAGTTTTTATAATATACAACTAATGAAATTCAAATGACGTCGGATTCATGACTTCCTTAAAAGTTTAAGGCAAATGTACCACAGAATTGGATCATTGCTCCCGCTTCCCAATGATGATGCGAAGTTCCTTTAAATTTATTTCACTGGAAATGAAGCTACAGAAGCCGAACGCTATGAACGAACATGTGTTTGCATTTGCTGCAATACCCTTCTGCCGCAACCTTCTCAAAACAATTGTTGGACATCGGAAATGGAAAAATACCAATTGATCCCGCCACAAATTAGATTTCGTTCCCGAATTTTTGCCAAATACAAATGAATATTCAAGCCGTTTTGGACAAGGTAATCCCAAGTCTAACAACCAATTACAAAAATTTGGATTGGCTGTGGGAACATGCAATTTTGGCACCAACAAATTATGATGTTAACAAGCTCAATAAGCAAATAAAATTGAAACTGCCTGGCGAAACAATAAAATACAAATCGAAAATACAAATCGATTGTAACCTGGCTTATAATCCTGTCATCCTGTCAGCTGCTAAAGTATAATTACCGCTCCTAAAAGAATGAAAGATAAGAAATATTCTGACGATTAAAAATATAATACTAGTGTATCTACATAATAAATCATATACATATACTATTAAAAAAATAGATAAAATTATCCAAATATTTTCATTTAATAGCCGAAATAGTAAAACTGAAATTTCTCAATTCAATGGGTAGTGAGTTACAAAACCTGAACGTCCTTGTTAAAAATGATCTCTCAAATGTCGAAATAGATATCCTGGCCAGCATTAAACAAGGATGCCGAGTAGAGTGAGATAACCTAAATAACCTGAAAATACATGTTCCTCATTATACGATACATAACAATCAAATTATGAACACTTATGAAATCCTGAAAAGATTAAGATAAAAACTGTAATGAGTGTCCGGATACATGATCCCTGAAATTTAGTGCAAACAAAGGTTGGTAGCATCCTAAATTGTACAAGGCACGCAGTTTAAAACACACTTTAGCCGACATCTCAGATATATGCTGACCAAAATTTAAACACCCATCCAATTTTAAGCACTTCTATGTGTAAAGAAATTCTACATTCACTCCATCAATGGAAATACTTAAATTGTCTCGGTACCTATTACCCAATCCAAAAGTCGATTTTGTCTTCCCCGGATTAAATTTGAGTTTATCAAAATAACAATATGGTTTAATACATAATTAATTGTAGCCTCATGTGAATCAATAAACTGCCTATCCCTACTAAACAATAAATTAATGCCGCCAGCGTACATGAATGTTCGACATCGTGATATGCCTATAAATCTAGTATAATCATAAAATATAAATAACAATGGAGTCAATACAGAACCTTTTGGTAAACCACTAGTGCATTCTAGAACTGACGATTTAGTTCCCTGTTGTCCAACGAATTGCTTCCTGTAAGAATACATGAGACGACATGCGATAGAGGAAAATCCAAATTGGGAATGCAACTTACCCTCCAGTATATTATAATTAATATTGTCAAATGCCCTACTCAAATTCACTAGCGTTGATACCCTCCTACTCTCAAAATTCCTGCGAACGTTATCCGTCAGAGACAGCAATAGAGTGAAAGTACTCCCGCCGGCATGAAAACCAAAATGACTAACATCCAATAAATTCATTGATTTACTTTAGAAAAGGTATTTAAAATGCAAATTGGTCTGAATATTTCAAATAAATTCGTGCCTTTTTTCTTATTAATAGCTACAATACGGGAAATCTTCCAATACATTGGATACGCTGAAGTTGTTAAAATTGTATTTTTGAAGATAAAAATCAAATAACGGGCAATGAATGGATATATCTTTCTCAAAAATTTCAAAGAAATTCTATCGGGACCTACTGCATTATACTTTATAAGAGAAAAATGATGTCTAAGTTCCTCCCTATGAATGCTTCTGAAAGTGAATCCATTATTCGAAAATGTCCAGAGATGGATCATTACTATTCAAATATGATGTAAAATAATTATTGAACGTATCAGGATCATAGTGGTCTAAGGGATTCACCAAGTTTACTATTAAGAATTCTCCACATTCCTTTATTGTCACAACGGTCAAATATCGAAGACCAATATTCTGCCTTTTGTCTCTTAATAATATTCTTCACCCTATTCATGTACCTACAATAGGTCCTCCAAGAGTTTGAATTCAAGTTCTCGCTGTATGCTTTGTATGCAGTCTTAATGTCCCATAAATTACAGAAATTTGTATCATCCCGAAATCTCTTCAGTCTAGTAGGAGCGACATCATAACCAGTATTTAGGAGCTCGTAAAATACTTGGAGTTCATCGTTATATATTATTAACAATAAATACCAATCCAAATGTCCAAACGCGTAATCCTTATATTCTACAATACGGTTACTAATTCCATTGACCACATCCAAGCATAAGTACAGTATTGTTCGAAACCTAAGCAACATTTTCCCAGTAAGTAATAATAGACTCATATCTTAACTTTAAATAAATTTATAGAAAATATTTATTTTATTTACTATTACACAATCTGCCTACAACATAAAAATAACAACAAAAATTAAATTCCATTTCTTTGGAAGTTATTATAAAATAAAAACAAAATTTACTTAAAAAATCCCTGTTCAAAACCTAAGCAACCTAAAGTATGATATCGTTTTTTTCTTACGACCTCAGCGCATTTTTTTGGTATAAGGACTGAGATCGAACAATTCTTAGCACTTTTAACCCAAGTATTATATGATTTTTTTGATCAAGTTACCGTTGTAAAGCATGTCAGTTATTATGTTTAATGTCAATTATGTTAATTTGTTGTTAATTTGATTAAAATGAGTGACCAGAAAAAAGTGCGTAATAAAATTATTAAAAATTTTCAACAAAACCCAACTACCTACAAAAAGTTGGCCAAACAATCAAAGGTCTGCCGTCAAACTGTTTCCAATCAGGTCGCCAGTAGCTTTATACTTTTTTAATAGTCGCGAAACTATTGATTTATTAATGTTCAATTGGTTTGCTATAGAAATTTAGGATTTGCCGTTATTAAAAAGTTCAATCATCTTTAGTTTAAAAGCTGCTTCATAACGTGTTCGCATCATGATTGCAATTCTAAAGAATTGGTACTACTTATATGCATAAAATTATTTTTTTCTATATCAATCATAACGGGACTAAAATTTTTGTTGTTTTAGTTAATATTTTGCAACAAATACAACAATGAAAAAGTTGCTTAGGTTTCGAACAGCGATTTTTAGAGTTTATTTTGTTTTTGTTTTATAATTACTTCCAAAGAGATAAATTTTATTTTTTGTTGTTATTATAAGAATGTAGACTATATGTGTAATAACAAATAAAAGGGACATTTTTCATAAATCTATTTAAAGAGAACTTATAAGACCATGAGTACTTACTGGGGGAAAGTTGCTTAGGTTTCGAACAATACTGTATATGAAAGCATGGTCCGAAAGCGAAGTCATAAACTGTCCCGGTCTAATAAATGAATCCAAGTTACAAATAAGTTCAAAATCAAACAATGATGTCATATTATAAAATTAGCAGTATTTAATAGATCATTAAATAAATCGTCCAAAATAACAGAACTTTCATATCGAATACATAACTTGCCCAAGATACCCTACAAGCCTTCTAAATTCCCATGTGCCGAATAAACAAAACCCACAAGAACATCCACATTCCCACACCATAGGTATAGGTAGTAGGTATTCGATTATGTAAATATGAAATGTTGATGTAGAGTATTAAATAGATCATTATTGAAATCGCCCAAAATAACAGAAGTTCTTAATTCCTATGTGGCGAATAAACAAAACCCACAATAACATCCACATTCGCACACCATACCTCTTGAAATAGACCTTCGAAACATTCAGGATCAGAAATACGGTATACTTTCCTAACATTGAACCCCACTTTAACATAGAAAGCTACGCCTCCACCTCTCACACAATCATCGCGATCATTTCTAATTAAAATAAAATTTGGTATACTAATGGAGCCATCTGAAACATACAATTTCAGCGATGTTTCAAAGCAGGGTTTACAATTGCTACTATATTAGCCGTCAATTGCAGTTAATATCAGTTTTTATCTATCTGCATACTAAAAATATAGTTACTATTTTAATTTTGTATAACTCTGCTAATATAAATTGCTGTTACTATTCAAATATTACTATAAAAATTGCAATGTTAGTTTGCAATTTCTAGTAGCAGATAAAACCAGTTGTCAACTCGTTCTTGTAGTACAACAACCAATATATATGTTCGTGCTTTAATAGCACACACACTTTTTTGCCGAACTAATATAGCACGCCATTCGTTTTATTTTGTTGTGCTGGCAATGGATTGTGTCTGCTACTAAAAATTGCAAACAAGTGTTGCAATTTTAATAGTAATACGAACGAACAGTATGAATATTTATAGTAGTTGATTGTGATAAAATGAGATAGTTTCATATATATTGCATAGTCAAATTTAAGAAAAATGTTGCTAGAGCTGAATATCGAAACCCTGTTTCAACTTCCATTATATATTTAAATTCATCAAACTTTATATGCCATATTTTCAAAAAAATTATCTTGCCACTTTTCGAGTGCCAAAACCAAAATTGAAAAACACGAAGCGGAATCTCTCTGCGTCTTATGCAGATAAGCTAGAGATATCCGTGATCCGCTCCTTGCTTCTCTTCCTTCGCTCGGCCGGTATTCAAAATATCACTTGGCAACTCCTCCACAGCGACCTGCCGAACAAGATTAACGTTCTCAATACAACGTGGGCGACCTTCTAACAATCGACTCTTTTTCCCGAAATCCGCAAAATTAAGTCTTAGGTACGGATAAACTATGATGATTTTTGAAATTTTTGTATGTGTTTTTTAAATACATATTTGTAGATATTTTACCATAAAATATAAGTATTTGGATTTTAATTATTATATTCAAATCGGCCAAATGCTGCCCGGCACTCTCTACCAATAAAACTCATTTTTAGGCTTTACACTTTTTAGAATGAATATTATTGAAAACAAAACTCTGTGTAATTCATAACAAATTTAATATATCCGATACTGTATTAATGTGTTAACTTTATTTATGTTTAGGTCAGTAATTTGGAAATTGAGAAGAAAGAAGATGATTCAAGTGAAAAAAAGGAAGAGGAAGCCGATGTTGTAAGGTAAGTTATAAATATAATTTGTAAATTAGGGGTTGTCAAAGCTTCAAACGAATTAAATCATTTTTACCATATAATTTCATTTATTGTCATATTTGCGATGAGTTCCTTGAGGCATGCTTAAGCATTAGAGGGTTAAGTATACATTCATCGATAAATTTCGATAATAATAACGGGAACATACTTTTACAATTGGCAACACAATCATTTATTTCAAAACATTTATTTGCATATGTGTATTTACGTGCAAACGTTTTGCACGCCAGCAAAAAATGTTAAATCATAGATTATTTAAAAGATGGGATGATTTGAAATCTTTTGATGATTGGCATAGTGCTTGACATCATTATCTTATCTTGGAAAATAATGTTAGTAAAGAGGTGTCAACAAGTGACATATCTGAGCTATTAGTGTTCTGGGATTTATTTTGAATTACATTATGTTTTGCCTTAATACTTTAAAACCCCATTTGATATCTGGCTTTTAGTTATTTCAAAATATTAACAAAAAAAGAACTACCTTGAAAAAATATTTGTAATTTTTTCCATATTTTATCTATTTTCATCAGAAACAATTTATTATATTTTACATCAAGTGGCAAAACATAATATTTTTTCTAAAATAATATATATGGATCTTCATCAATCAGATGTAAATTAAAAATTTTGACATTTTTGGAATTTGATTTGACCATCAATTCTAATTAATATATTATGAAATGTGTACAC
This sequence comes from Calliphora vomitoria, assembly GCA_942486065.2. Classification (NCBI taxonomy): domain Eukaryota; kingdom Metazoa; phylum Arthropoda; class Insecta; order Diptera; family Calliphoridae; genus Calliphora; species Calliphora vomitoria. The sequence continues at coordinate 98,732,187 of OW818032.2, read as the reverse complement.
AAAATTAATAATTTCATAAAAAGAAACATCATAGATTATTTTTAAAAAAAAGGAAGTACCTTTTAACTGTTCCATCATCCAACTGTCACGCCCATATGATTATGGTGTTTTCCAACACCCTTTAAATTCCAGGCTTTCTAGAGTGAAAAAATGTCCCAATTTTTTTAAACTAAAAATAATTTGAAAGTTTTTGGACATTTTTAAATAAAAGAGTTTTTGTAGATTATTTAAAATAAAAATCGAGAAAAATAAGACCATGAAACTCAAATAGGAGCTCAGAAAAGTGCAAACATCCGCATTTTCAACACCTGTATATAAATGTTTTCATAACTGTCACAAAAGTACATGAATATAATAAATTTTTTTGCACACATTAAATCAATACAATGGGCTATTTTATAAAGGTTTTATATATTTTTGTGTTAACATTGGAAACAAATATAGCGTTTTCTGTTTTGTTGCAATTTCATTCCGCATACGTTATATGTATTATAAATTTGTATTTATTTTTATTTTCAGTCCAGCGGAAACAAGTCTTTTGCTCAAAATCATAAGAAAAGGTTTAGTAGAATCTAAACTGGATTTAGAGGTACAACGCCAGGATCCCACATCGCCATTGTATTCTGTAAAAACATTTGAGAAACTACATTTGTGCGTAAAAATATGCGTTACTACAAAAAGAAATAAAAAAATAATTTAATATTTACAGAAAGCCCGAGATTTTAAAAGGAATTTATGCCATGGGCTTCAACGCACCTTCAAAAATTCAGGAAAATGCTTTACCAATACTATTAGCCGATCCTCCACAAAATATGATAGCACAAAGTCAGTCTGGTACTGGAAAAACTGCCGCCTTTGTTCTGGCAATGTTAAGCAGAGTAGATACTAAACTGGATTATCCTCAGGTATAATAATATTTCAAGTTAAAAGAGATGAAGATCTCTTTACCTTTGTACTTGCAGAGTAACTTTTAGTATTTTTTAATGCTAAACAAAATAAGCCTAATTTGATGGCAACAACAATATTTAAGGTTTCGTTAACGTATCACTCATTAGAATTATATGTACATAAATTACCATCAATGCATTTGCATAAACATGCAAATATTATATTCTAATGTTTTGAAAATACGGTTAAACATGGTTATAAATACATCAAAGGGACCGATAAATTTGATTCTTTATTCACAGACCACCTATAGTCGTGAGTTCATATAACGAGCGGCCAAAAATAGGAGTTATCGCAAAGTAATGAAACTTGGCACACATGTTTTAAATGGCAAAATATAATCATACCTAAAATTTGGACATTTCAATTTAAAGGATTCGTATCCATCCCATATATCCTGAAATAAAAAATTACAATAACAGAGAGAATAATAATTGTAACTGAATGAAATTTTGTACAATCATTCATTTTAATATAGTTAATGATTCGTCAAAATTTCATTAAATTTAAACGAAAGATACGCATACCTCAAAAATGTCCTTTTTCAAAAAAGTAAAAAAGGGGAAAAAATAAATTTTCATCACTTATAATGAGTTAAATGTTTAACTATACACAATATATAATATAAATCACAACATAACTTTGGAAATTTTAATTTCAAGAACTCGTATCCCTCTATATCCTGAAACTAAATAATGCACTGAAAATATCCAAATTCTAACTGGATTAATGCAGAATGTTTCATTGTATTTATGAAGTTCGTTTGGGCAGCCATGTCGTAAATGGAATGAAACTATTTCACTGGTCCAAGGAAACAGCTTCATGAATTAAATGAAGTTGTTTCATTATTTATATCTTTTAAAAGAGATGTGCATTAATATATGTCAGTATCAATCGCTGCCGGTACTGCATTCAATACTTTAACAATCAAACTACAATTAACACAATGATGAAACAATAAATATAAATTTTTTGGAAAAAATCATTTATTTTTACTTTATAAAAATTTATAAATAATTAACAGTTTTATTATAACTTTAATATTCGCATAAGCTATACATATCTTCAATATACAGTAATGAATATTCAAAAAATTTATCTTCTATATTGTCATCCTCAACATTTTTGGACTCATGTTTTTTTTACAGTTATATAATTTTCTATGTCATTTAACCAATTTTGATCGATTTTCTTTACTATGTAAATTGCCGGTTCTGATTGCTGCATTAAATACACAAATAAATCTATGTTTGTATTTTGTCTGCTATTTTTTCGATTATGGTCCAATCATCCTATTCTAATGCCTTTATGGGTACATTTTAAAGCTTCTTCAGGCAAAGTGGAATATTTAATAAACTCTATACCATGCACTAAGATCTTGTGTACTGTTGGTAGCATACAGTACCAAGGATATAATGATATGTATAATGAAAATTTTTCTCTTAACAATTTCTCAAAATCAAAAAAAGTTGTATGAACAGAATTTACAACAGACCTCATCATATTATCATTATGTCGACATGAATTGTTCATATCTATGTATAATGCCAAAGCCTTGTACATAATTACAATAAAGTAATTAATTAAAAAATATCAACTTCACTCAAATTTGTTCCATATATTAGCAAATCGGTATTTAGCCAGTCGCAGAACTTATATTCGAGCCGGTTCCTTTTTCGGTTGCAATCGGACCAAATCCGCTTTAGTTTGAATTTAAAATATATATTTTCTGAATGTTTTTGGCTTTCAAAGATTTCCATATTCGAGCTCCCACAAATCCTGATAATTTTTTAACTACACATTTGTTTTCCTTTAATTCAATCCAGGAATAAAAAAATCTCGCATTTTCATTTGGGCTGACACTAAAAAAATAAATTTTTATTTTTATAAATTTACATACTTTTTCTATAAAATAAATGAAAAAATATACCGGTAATAATTGAAAATTTTTTTTATCACTATTAAATTTCTACTTATAACAACAAATCTTGTTTTGTTATGTCCATCTAATTCTTATAATGATACATAGAGTGTTGTTAACATATGCAATTTAAAATAGCGTTAATATACTTAAAAAATACAATTTAGTAAAAGTTTTGTTTATTTGTCAACATAATTCAATTATTTAACCCTATGAAGTACATGTTAATTTTTAATCCTTTTTATATAAAGCTGCAGATATTTCAAACCACTGAGCCATATCATTGGAAAAAATTATTAATTTAATTTTTTTTATACTTATTAGTTAGTGTCTTTTGTTAAATACCATTAGCCATTTATTTAATTTCCAAAATTCGATTTATCTATTTATGGTCACGCTCACAACACTGTGCGACAGCCGGAATGACCCGAGTTCACACGGCAAAGGGCTGTCAACTTAGCAATAACTGCTGTTACAACAACAAATTTTATTCGTTATAAATAGGGTTCGTTATATCTTAAACGCCTAATAATTTGATTACAAAACAAAAATATTCTTTGTATAAAGTGTTCTAATGTCACTTAGTTTAAACATTTCTTTTTATAAAATTTGATTCAAGGAGCCTTTAAAATATATAGTCCATTCCATGAGAGAACGCCCAAAATGTAAATTTGTTTACTTGTGGTCATTCAATTTTCATAATATTTTTTCCGCACATACTCTATGGAACCGTTTGCCAATTTCCATTTTCAGTTCCACGAAATTACAAGAACTCTAGATTTTTTGTATGATTACATCTCTGTGATCTCCTAATTATTCGAATTGTGTTATTGTCTACTTAAACACAACTATTACAGAAACAAATAATATTTATCATATAAGTGAAATTGCATTTTTTAAATGCATTTTTCAAGCAATATAGAACTTTTGCATTAAAGTTAAAATTCAAACTTTTTTGCACACGCATGTCTAATATTATTTTTACAAAAAACCTATTCAACATTTTTCATATAAAATTAAAATTTATCTGGAATTTACATTTTTTTTGTACAGAAAATACTGTTATACACAAGATTTTCTATTGAAAATACTGTTATATGGGGTGGTTGAATTTAAAGATTATAATAATAAGATAGGTAGATAGTAGAGTCCGACCGAACTCAAAATTTCGTTCGGTACCGAACACCGAACCCGAACTTCGGCCAACTTTAAGTTCGGCCGAACTCGTACTTAGTTCGGGTTTCAAAGTTCGGCGAACCCGAACTTTTTGTTATTAAATATTAAATCAGAAATACATTTTTGGAATTTATTGATAAAATCAAAAAATAACGAATTCATAACACTTAAGAAAAATATGTACTTTTAATAAGTAGTATTAAAAAATAAAGAAGAAATTTGTACTTTTTAGTTATTTAGAAAATAAATCTTTTGTGCATCTTTTTTTTTTTTGAGAAAAATATTAAGATCGGGTTTTACAGTTCATTTATGAAGAACTCTAAAACCCAGATTAAGTATATGTCATTTGTACTCTAGTACTCAAAATTCATTGTTTTTATATTATAATCGCAAAATAGTAACTTTTCAGCATTAAAGGTTACTTCGTCTATCTGAATAAAGTTGGCCAGCAGCACTAAATAGTTGCTCATTAGAAACGCTCGCTGGCGGTGCTGATAGATATTTCCTGGCTGCAGCCTTAAGGTTTGCAAATGAACAGGAGTTCCAATATTCATATATATTTTTTGACATGGTTGTATTTTTAGTATTGTTAATGACAATACACATAGTTGTATTTTTTCGTATTTGTAATCACATTAATATCATTGTTCAATTTTGTTTGTGATATAAAATAAATTAAATAAAAAGTTCGGTGTTCGGCAAAACTTTGACCGAACGCCGAACGTCACTTTTTACCGTACACCGAACCCGTACCCGAACGTTCGGTGGGACTCTAATAGATAGATAGATAGATAGATAGATAGATAGATAGATAGATAGATAGATACATAGATACATAGATACATAGATACATAGATACATAGATACATAGATACATAGATACATAGATACATAGATACATAGATACATAGATACATAGATACATAGATACATAGATACATAGATAGATAGATAGATAGATAGATAGATAGATAGATAGATAGATAGATAGATAGATAGATAGATAGATAGATAGATAGATAGATAGATAGATAGATAGATAGATAGATAGATAGATAGATAGATAGATAGATAGATAGATAGATAGATAGATAGATAGATAGATATATAGATAAATGGATGCTGAATTATTATCTCATGTTTTTCAGTTTGATATTTCTGTTATTTATAACACTAATAATATTGATACCCAGATTTTTAAAATATTTTACTGAATAAACTTCATGATATGGTTCCATTGTCTAGGATTAATTGTAAGCGTGATTCTATGGGTTTTATGATGCTGAAGTAAACTTCCGATGGTTTTTGGCTGTAATTAAAAAAAAAAAAAATGAAAAACTTTGATTCTTCTTGTGGATTATTTTTATTTGGTCTTTTAATTTTTTTTACATCAAGTCGAGAATAAGATGCATGTAAATGGCCGCCGCCACAGTTGATTGTCATTTGAGCCCTTTTTATGGCATTTTTCATCACTTTGGCCAAAACTTCCGGCGATAGGTCCTCACATTCTTGACGGATATTGTCTTTAAGAGCTGCAAGAGTCTGAGGCTTGATGACATAAACCCGCGACTTCAAAAAGCCCCACAAAAAGAAGTCTGGAACGGTCAAATAAGGCGATCTTGCTGGCCAGTGCAAATCGACAAAACGTGAGAACCACATGTTTTCCAATCCCAATTCATCAAGTTGCGGCAAAAAGAACTCGTTGATCATTGCTCTGTAGCGCTCACCATTCACAGTAACCGTTTGGCCCGCGACGTCTTCGAAGAAAAAAGGTCCGATGACTCCTCCAACGAAAACAGCACACCATACAGTGACTTTGAGCGGGTGTAATGGCTCTTCGTGGGTTACATGCTGATTTCCAGTGCCCCAGAAGCGTAAATTTTGCTTATTTACGTACCCGCTAAGATGGAAATGGGCCTCATCACTCATGATTATTTTTGATGAAAAATCATCTTCCTCTTGGTGGTGATTAAGGATGGCTTGAGCGGCTAACAGCTGATGCACCGTCTGGACTTTGTACGGAAACATCTTCAAATCTTGTACCAAAATTCCCTGTAAAGACCGTCGACTGATACCCATTTGCGTGGCACGTCGTCTGGTCGATGTCGACGGCGCTTCCATGACATCCTCGGCTACAGCAACAATATTCTCTGCAGAACGGCTACTCCGGGGTCTGCCACGCCTGGCAGCATCTCGTGTTGTGCCAGTCTCTTCGATGCGAGGAGCTAAACGTCGCAATGTTTCACCAGTAGGCGTTGGACGGCCAGGAAATCTGCGACGAAATTCACGTTGTGCCAAAGTCACCGACCAATTATTGGTCAAATAAATAGTCCGCGTTCTGGAGCAGTGTAGCGTAACATTGTTTATTAACGTGTATTTCGCATGTGTTTACTACACAAATGTCAAAACAGAACTGACATTAGGGGCCAATCGCAAAATTTATAGCATTTTCGGATAGGAGGATTACTTTTGCGCCACCTTGTATTACTTAAGATATATAAATTACATGACAACAGTATTAGGTAATATGCAAAGGGGAAAATTAATAAAAGTAATGAAAAAAAATTACAAATGTTACCGCCACTGCCTAATCACTTGGTTTATACTTTACACGTTTATACTTGGTGTACACAATCTTTTAGAAATCGTTGAGATGGGGAAGCTTCACCCAAACAATAAAGTTTCTTCAAAGTATTATTGCAGTCTACGCTTAAATGTTTGATTCGAAAAAGAAAATAATTTTAATTTTATGGGAAGAGGATTCCACACCCGTACGATTCTCACGTGAAGTGATCTTTCATAAATGGAAGAAGTTATACGGTGACACACTATCTGTGGGTTTATACTAGATCGAGAAAATTGGAAACTATCTACAATATACCTCGGACAATTCGTCATAATAGATTTACGAAATAGTAACAGCATTCTTAATTTTATGAAAACTTCAAATTTAAACCCAATAAAATCCATAACAAATGGAGAGACATGAGTACTAATTCTCAATCGGTATATCGGGGGCCTATATTCAAAACCCTCTATATTTAATTTTAATTTTTATATTTAATTTTCACGAAAGTGACTTTTTGATGGTAAAATGTTCATTAAAACTGCCCTCATCTACGGTGTGAATTTCATAACAAACATATTTTTTTTTTCTATTTTATTTACATTTTTGTTATTTCTCTATCTTATACAATTAATTTTTTCCGAATGCAAAACAAATAATTAATTTTCAAATAGTTTTTAGGAATAATTTCTTCTTGCAATTCATGTTTTCTTACTAATTTTTGCATGCTGAACATGAATTTTACATTTTTCAATCATTTATCAAAATAGCGAATGCCGCTTCTGAATTGAATTACCATGAAAATCTTTTACCTTTTTTTTTTGGAAAATATAATATAACTAGTTTGACCCGGTGCGCTTTGCTAACCCTGTCGTAGTCTATGTTGGAAATTTCAATAAAATCGTTTCGGCCGTTTAGTATTTATTGTTTAAGTACTAAAGGTACCAATTTTACCGGTTTACCCCTGTTTACCCCTTTCTGGTCCAAGTATTGAAAAAAGTTATAGCCTATTGACGCTTCCAGTAAGGATCTATCTACGTTCCAAATTTCAATAAAATCGATTTAGCCGTTTAGGCGTGATGCTCAAACAAACAAACAAATAAACAAACAAACTTACAAAGACATTTATATATTTATATAGATATATGAAGTTTTTTTTATAAGTGTCTACTTTTAAAGTGTCATCTATTATTTTACGATAATTTAATACCAATCAAAATCCAGAAAAATATAAAAAGGTAAAAAAAATCTATAACTTTTTGTTTAATATTGTTTATTGTTATTTTTTTATCTTATGTTGTATTATTAGTTTTTATCTTTAATAAATCACGTTGAAAATTGACAGATGGCATAAATGAAATCTAAATAATTTAATTTTATTAAAATACAAAAACCTATATCTTATCATTTTCATACATATACATTAAATATTTTGAGAAGAAAAACCCTCTATGTATCATAAAGTCCCCAATAATGCAAAATTTTAAAAACCAATTATATGTTTCAGTAGTTGTTTTAAAAAAATATTGTAGAATACCGAATTTTAATAACTCAAGTAATACGCGAAAAAAACAGTTTTTTGGATCTCCTGAAAAGTTGTGTTTTTTAAGATAGAGGGTTTTGAATATAGGCCCTCGATATAAATCTGATAACACGATTAAATGTAATATGGATTCTCCTTAAGAATGTACCAACTCCATTCATATGTGGACTCATTTATCCTCTTATATCTAACATATTATTGCACATAGTAAATACAATATTTACTGTTTCTTTTTTCCCTAAATTCAGTAATACCTCATTATTGTTATCTTTGACAGATCCCATTAGAAGGGGCCTTAAAGAAAATAGACAATCACCCCTATCGCGAATCAATATTTCACATGAAATATGTTCCCTTTTTCCCATTTTTCCTTTATCAAATTTGTTCACGTGAAAAAATTCCCCATGTTGTGAAATTTCTAGATGGAATTTTGTAAAGAATAACCAGCTTTTACGAACAAAATCAACTATTGTGAATGAAAAGGGAATAGCACGATACCAATTTTCCCTTCGAGGGAAATGGATATTTCATGGGAACATAAATTTCACATGTTTTTCACGATAGGGGTGAATGTATAATGGTCTCCTTAAGCGTAAGTAAGGCATTTGATCGCATTGATCCCCGGAAAAAACAAAAAAAATTATTTTATGTAGAAATTTGTAACCGGTTATGGCCAATAGGCTAGGTTGTTGAAAATAAATAAATAAAAAGAAGTAGTAAATGCACGGGTGCCACTGATAATGAACTGGTTCTTTTTAGGTGAAACATGCATGATTTTAACATTAGAATGGCATTGGCGAGCATGGGTTCGCATTTATCTAAACTGCCTAACATTAAAAAGAGTGCTAAAACCAATGAAAGTTCAGTGAATAGACAAATGAGTGTTTTAAACCAACGAAAGTTGCATGATTCTAATACGTATTTTCATTGGTGCACAATATTAATTTTAATATGCATTCTAGAAGGTATTCTGAATTAATTAAAAAAATAAATGAAAATTCTGTTTTTATTTATTAAATATGTATATGGGGCATTTAATGTGACGTGAACCAACTTTTGAAATCGATGTCTTCCGATTGGGACGAAATTCGCACCATGGTTAGTTCTATTGTAATAGTATTTCAGAGACAATTATTCAGAGATCGGTCGAGAACTTTCTGAGTTAGAAGGGGGCAAAATTTGGCATGTGTTATTTCTCATCCATGTAACTAATTACCTATTGTTCTTAGCAAAATGTGTCCCAAATAGTTTAGATAGCTATTTCTTCAATCTTTCGATATTATTTGATTAATTGATTTTTTAATACGAATTGTAATAGGAGTTCAGAAAAATTACTAAGATAAAAAAATAATTTTGTATGTAAAGTGGTTAAAATAGAATAGATAATGCAACAACAAAATTTAAGCAAAACATCCAATGAATGCAATGTAACAGGATCTACAAATAGATTTTTTGCTGAATGAAATCTATCAAATTAAGTGTTTGTACATTCAAATGTATACTTTCGTAAAATTTGTAACAGGAGAGCAAACAAATTAATAAGCAGCATAGAAAATAATTGTGCAAGAAAAATATGATGTGTAAGATATAAGTGCAAAAATGGCACAGGCATGAGAACAGGAGGAAAAGGAAATTAACCGCAAAAACAACAACTTATACACACAAGAACATAATTATGATATAAAACTGCTGTATGTATCTTCATGTTGATGATCGTGAGTGATTTTGTAGCAGGATAAAGAGGAATAATAGAAAATGTAATCTTCAACATGATATGACAAAAGAAAGGAAAAAAGTTAAAAAGGGATAGAAAATGCAACAACAAAATTATGGAAGGACAAATGCATGAAAGCTTATATTCTGAAAGAATCCAAGTATGAATACAAATATCAAGTAAGAGCGTAAATGATCGACTTTGTTTATGCACATTCATACGTATCAATGCACATTCATACGTATCAATCTATATATATAAAAGAGTAACGTTACTGACTGACTGACTGACTGACTGACTGACTGACTGACTGACTGATTCATCATCGCACAGCCCAAACGGTTGAAGCTAGAATCATGAAATTTTAACTGTGGGTTCCTCCCTCCCCAAAACGATCCGATAAGAAGGGATTTTTGGAAATTCGAACGTTTAGGGGGTAAAAAAGGGTAAAAACGGGTAAATTCGGTAACCTTATATCTTCGAAACTAATAAAGATACAAAAAAACTTAAAATTGCATGTTACTCCATTTAAAAAATAAGCTGACAGGTGTTTCGTACTTTTTCGAAATTCGAACCATTTAGGGGAGAAAACGGGTAAAACTGTATTTTGGTACTTTTTTGGCACCATATGTATCTTTTAAACTACTAAACATAGAAACAAATTTTAAATCATATTCATTACATATCAAAAAATAAAAAATATAAGTTTGGTACTTTTTGGAAATTCGAACCCTTAAGGGATAAAAATTGTATTTATTTTTGGTACTTTTTTCATAAAGTATGTTTTTCTACAAATTGATATAGACATATAAATATTTTATTTTAAGCTCCCACCACGATACAGAAATTTATTTGATTAAAATTTTAACACCGCAATGGGGATAAAAATGGTACCAAAAAGGGGGTAAAAACGGAAAAATACATTTTATTTAACATTTTCAGCCAATTTTGATAAATTTTTAACATTGGTTCCTGGATTCATGCAAAAATCAACTAACAGAGTGCTATTTGGAACTCGACTGACAAGATGTATATTTGTCCAAATCCGGGAAAACAGTTTGGTACTTTTTTTAAAACTTATTTTTCTTGAGCACATTAACACAGATTTTAATCGTTTGAGGCATGTCTTTAAGCATAAACAATTTTGCCAAAATGGAATATTTTTAAATTTCAAACTTGAGGGGTGTTCAAGAAGGAAAAGGGCATTTGGTACTTTTTTTCCTAATGGTACTTTTTTTCCTAATGGTACTTTTTTTAATATTTTCAATTATTTCACTTATCGACATTAAAGTTAGCTGATATGTATCTGAATGAAGTTTGAGTTAGGAGTAGGGGATAATATTTAGGTACCAAAATGTGAGAACTGAACTATAGGTACTTTTTTGTTCTTCTAATGGTACTTTTTGAATTTTCTTTAATAATGGGCCTAGAAACATGAAATTAAGCATTAATGATAATAAGTGAGTGAGAAGTTTAGGAGGAAACTCTATCGCAGTTTTATTTATATTTGAGTGGTACTTATGGTACTTTTTCTTTATTCTAATGGTACTTTTTCAATTTTCTATAATAATGGACCTAGAAACATGAAATTTAGCATATATGGTAATAAGTGAGTGAGGGTAGACTTTTTGGTACTTTTTCTTTATTCGAATGGTACTTTTTGTAATTTCTTCACGAATGAACCTATAAACATGAAATAAAGGTTATATGGACCCGAATGAGTAGGAAACCGCAAGTGGGGGATTTTTGGTACTTTTTCAATATTCTAATGGTACTTTTTGATTTTTTTGTAATAATGGACATAGAAATTCGAAATTAGGCGTATATGGTCCTAAGTGAGAAAAAATTCAATTGGATACTTCATGGTACTTTTTCTTTATGCTAATGGTACTTTTTTGAATTTTCTATAGAAATGGACATAGAAACATGAAATAAAGCATATATGGTCCTAAGTGAGTGAGAATTCTAGAGGGAGACTTTTTGGTACTTTTTCTTTATTCGGATGGTACTTTTTGTAATTTCTTCACCAATGAACCTAGAAACATGAAATAAAGCTTATATGGACCCGAGTGGGTGGGAATCCACAAGTGGCTGCCTTTTGGTACTTTTTCTTTATTCTAATAGTACTTTTTTGAATTTTCTATAACAATGGACTTAGAAACATGAAATTAAGCATATATGGTCCTGAGTGAGAATTTTATGGGGAGACTTTTTGGTACTTTCTCTTTAATCGAATGGTACTTTTTGGAATTTCTTCAACAATTAACCTAGAATCATGAAATAAATCCTATATGGACCCGAGTGAATGGGAATCCACAAGTGGCTGCCTTTTTGGTACTTTTTCTATATTCTAATGGTACTTTTTGATTTGTTTGTAATAATGGACATAGAAACACGAAATTAAGCATATATAGATAGACCTAACTGAGTGAGAATTCTAGGGGGAGACTTTTTGGTACTTTTTCTTTATTCTAATGGTACTTTTTGAATTTTCTATAATAATGGACCTAGAAACATGAAATTAAGCATATATGGAAATAAGTGAGTTAGGGTAAACTTTTTGGTACTTTTTCTTTATTCGAATGGTACTTTTTGTAATTTCTTCACCAATGAACCTAGAAACATGAAATAAAGCTTATATGGACCCGAATGAGTGGGAAACCACAAATAGGGGACTTATGGTACTTTTTCTATATTCTAATGGTACTTTTTGATTTTTTTGTAATAATGGACATAGAAGTACGAAATTATGCGTATATGGTAATAAGTGAGTGAAAATTCAAGCGGACACTTCATGGTACTTTTTCTTTATTCTAATGGTACTTTTTTGACTTTTCTATAGCAATGGACTTAGAAATATGAAATTAAGCATATATGGTCCTAAGTGAGTGAGAATTCTAGAGTGAGTGAGAATTTTAGGGGGAGAGTTTTTGGTACTTTCTCTTTAATCGAATGGTACTTTTTGTAATTTCTTCAACAATGAACCTATAAACATGAAATAAAGGTTATATGGAGCCGAATGAGTGGGAAACCACAAGTGGGGGCTTTTTGGTACTTTTTCTGTATTCTAATGGTCCTTTTTTAACTTTTCTATAGCAATGGACTTAGAAACATGAAATTAAGCATATATGGGCCTAAGTGAGCGAGAATTCTAGGGGGAGACTTTTTGGTACCTTTTCTTTAATCGAATGGTACTTTTTGTAATTTCTTCAACAATGAACCTATAAACATGAAATAAAGTTTATATGGAACCGAGTGAGTGGGAAACCACAAGTGGGGGCTTTTTGGTACTTTTTCTATATTCTAATGGTACTTTTTGATTTTTTGTAATAATGGACATAGAAGTACGAAATTATGCGTATATGGTAATAAGTGAGTGAAAATTTAAGCGGACACTTCATGGTACTTTTTCTTTATTCTAATGGTACTTTTATGACTTTTCTATAGCAATGGACTTAGAAACATGGAATTAAGCATATATGGTCCTAGGTGAGTGAGAATTCTAGGGAGGGACTTTTTTGTACTTTTTCTTTATTCGAATGGTACTTTTCGTAATTTTTTCAACATGAAATAAAGCTTATATGGACCCGAGAAGTGGCTGCCTTTTGGTACTTTTTCTGTTTTCTAATGGTACTTTTTGAATTTTCTGTAATAATGGACATATAAATATGAATTTAAGCGTATATGGCACTAATTAAGTGAAAAATCAAGGGGATACTTCGTGATACCTTTTCTTTATTATAATGGTACTTTTTTAAATTTCTTAAGTGAATGATAATTCTAAGGGGATACTTTTTGGTACTTTTTCGTTCTTTATTCGAATGGTACTTTTTGTATTTTCTTCACCAATGAACATGATATAACGCTTATATAGACCTAAGCGAAAGAAATTCTACAAGTGGGAACATTATGGTACTTTTTCTTTATTCTAATGGTACTTTTTAAATTTTCTACAATATTGGACCTAGAAACATAAAATTAAACATATATGGTATAAGGGAGTGAGAATTTAAGGGGGAGTCTTTATGGTACTTTTTCTATATTCGAATAGTACTTTTTGTATCTTCTTCACCAATGAATTTAGAATTGTGAAATAAAGCTTATATGATCCCGACCGATTGGGAATCCACAAGTGGGGGCTTTATGCTACTTTTTCTATATTATAAAGGTACTTTTTCTCTAATAATGGATTTAGAAATACCAAATTAACTGCATATTGTTTTAAGTGAGTGAAAACTCAAAGAGAATACTTAGTACTTTTTCTTTATTCTAATGGTACTTTTGAAATTTTCTATAATAAATCTAGAAACATGAACATAATATTATATGGACTCGAGCGAGTAGGATTCTATAACTGGGAACATTATGGCGCTTTTTCATTATTCTAATAGTATATTTTGAATTTTCTATAATAATGGACCTAGAAATATAAAATATATGCTCCTCAGTGAGTAACTAACTTTTTTAATATATTAAATTAGTTAGCTTAAATACAAAAATAATTTGCATTTTTTCGTTCTTCGAATGGTATATGATCCTGACCGAATAAGAATCTAAAAAAGGGACTCACAGGTACTTTTTTCCAACTAATAATATTTTTTGACTATTTTATAAAATTAAACCTAAAAATTCAAAATTAGGCACACATGATTCGGAATGAGTTAGAATTCCAAAAAAAGGTGACTTTAGTGGTACATTTCTTTAGCATTTTCTATAAAAATGATCATGTGTGGGCATATAAAATGTGGGTCTAAATGGTACTTTTTTATTATAATAATACGTTTCGAATGAGCTAGAAGCCACAATACAATGATTCAATAAACATGAATCTAGAGGCATGTTATCCTGAATTAGCTTTAATTCACAAAGGGAGACTTAATAGTACTATTTCTTTCATCCAATTGGGGTGGCGAAGCGCACCGGGTTTATTGCTAGTTCGTAATATTTCTAACAGGAGAACAAAAAGCAAGTAAGCAACAGTAAACAAATTATGCAATGAAGGCACAACAAATTTTTTACATAGGCATGAGTGCAGCTGGAGACAAGGAAATACAACAGCAACTATTTATACCCTCAAGTAATTGTGAAATACAACTGTAGTATGTGTGACCTCTAGCTGTAAAAAGCAACAACAACTAATGCAAAAAACAGAAACAAATACAAAGTAAAAGAATTTCTAGACATATTGAGGAGTAGAGTAGGAACCGTTGCATTTTGCTGTTTCTTTACTGTTAATGTATAAAATTCAAAAGTCAACAACAACTTGTGAAATCTGAAATGCAAATGTGTATGATTGGCTGAGCGTTTGTAACAGGAGTAAAATAAAAATGTATAGAATGCTGAAAAAAAAAAAATAATTATACAATAAAGAATCTGAGGTGTGCACTTGTATTGTGAACGGTAAGAAAGCAGTGAAATTACATTAAAGAAGATTATGGGCAAAGGATAGCGGTTGTTGTTATTGTATTGTTTGTGTAGAACTGATTTTTTTTTTGAGTACCGTTACAGATCATTTTTTATTACGCATTTTGGTTTATTTTTAGCTCGAGCAATTTTTGTCATGTGCACTGAATTGTTGTTTTTTATAATATATTTTTGTGCGTATTTGTTCTTGCACAATTATTTTCTCTATTGCTTATTTATTTGTTTGTTCTCCTGTTACAAATGTTATGAAAGGATAAATTTGAATGTACAAACACTTAATTTGATAGATTTCATTCAGAAAACAAGTGCATACAAAATCTATCTGCATTGTAAATTTATTCAACATACCATTTTTTTTGTAGATCCTATTATTTATTATTACATTGTATTCATTGGCAGGCGTTGAGATTAACAACTTTTCTGAACATCACTTTGCGATATTCGGTATGTCAAAATGCACGAAAAAGACACACAAAAATTACAATTTCCCCTATTTATTTATGAAAAACGGGATTTAGAAAATCCCGGGATTGAAAATTAAAACATCCCGGGCTTCGGGATTTGGGAAATCCCGGGATTTTCGGGAACGGGATTCCCCGTTTGGCATCTCTAGTTGGAACACATCCGATTTTTTCCTCAAAAACATTTGCGAATTTCTCGATACCATTTTGATTATTGAAAACATATGTAGTGTTGTTACCTGAACCAGATTCATCTTAATCAGATAGATTGATATTGAGACCTCGGATCCATAACCGTCCAATTAACGCTGCCAATTGTCCGGAACAATATATATTTCCTATTTTGTTGTAACACCATTAAATTGTTTATTAACCTGGACTTTACCATCTGGAATAAAGGTATCTTGCGTATAAGATCGAAAAATTATATTTGTAGGGTTTAATTTTTTATTTAATTTTAATTCCTGGAATTGTTGTCTAGCGATAAAAGTAGATCCCGATCCGGAATCGACTTCGAATTTTACTGGTTTCCCTTCAATTTTAATAGAGGCATAATATCGCTCTGAACCAGAATTTTGATACACGTCAATCTGCTTTTAATAAAGTTGTAATGCAAACTTTACTCACGTGGCCCTTTTTGTTGCACCTGGAACATTTTAATTTTGTTTTGGCAGTACGACAGTCTTTTGCAATATGGTTGTTTCTACCACAACGGAGGCACAACCCAGCAATACCTAGTTCTTGGTAATTGACTTTTGTGCGATTCGATTGTTGAGCTGGCTGGTGCTTGTTATGGTGCCTGAACTTTCTACCAGAAATTTTATTAATATCAGGAGTACTGTTTACGTTTTGTGACGACCCAACTTTATCAGTTAATTCCCGAGCATCAACTCTTGCAGCTTCGAGTGCTAAAGCTTTTGTAATGATTTCATCAAACTTGTCGGTGCTCGACTGTAGGAGCTGTTCCCGAATGCTGTTATCACGAACACCCCTAATGAACTGGGCACGTAGGAAAGTATCTGCAATTGAAATTTTGCAGTCACATGGAGACATAAAATTACAATCAATTACTTCTGAACGAAGAGCAGCAACAAAATCAGCAATAGACTCTTGTTCATTCTGATATTTTGATAAGAAACGAGTGGCCAGTTTTTCCAGCAGTTTGGCACAATATACATAATTTGCGTTGATTCCTTTCATTTCAATGTAGTTTTTAAATCGCTGTATGTAGTTTTTGTACGGCTACTTAGTTGGATCGTACTGATCGAAATTTGGTACCAACACTGTGTTTGTAGATGTACTTTGTCCTGGCGTAGCAGCAGTATTGGCAGCCTTTAGGATCACCCCCAACATTTTCTGTTGCACAGCCATGAATTAATTAAACTGCTCGGGGTCCATTATGTATTTTATATACTTTAAATGAAAAAATTATTACTTTTTAATAATTTCACAAATTTTCTTCAATTTGTATTCTTGATTTTTACTCTCGTCGCCAACTATTGTAACCCGTGGTATTGAAAGGATAATATCTAGTTTTATATTATCATATTATTTAATTTATTTATTATTAATATAATTAACACTAAAAACTAAAGAGCTATTAACATAAAAAAGGATGAAATAGAATGGCGAATCAATAATGTATATATTGTTACGTTTTCACCTTTTGAAAACGTGGTTTATTTCCTTTAAATAAACCGGATTGCAAATAAAAGCCGTTTAGCAGTTTAAAATTTGTAACAACTCTTTATTTATTTAAAATGTACAACAACAACAGTTCAAATAGTCACTCAGTGTCTTTATAGACATTTTTCAATTCGCAGAAATGCACACACACTTTATAATGTACAAACTTAAATGTACAAGACAGTTGATGTTAACTCTAACAGCGCCTATGATAAACTCACTGACTACTGCAACCGCATTCACTATTTATACACACTGCCATCTTCATCCGAGTAGCCTAGATCTAGAGCTTTCGATGTTAATATTAGCAGCTTAAACTTTTAGTGTTGCCATACTTACAAAAAATGCTAATAACCGCATGCTATCAATATTGCACTGTTTAACGAGGGCCTCCATCGTTACATGGCCACTTTTCATATCTGCTGGTTTCAACCCATAAACCATTGTCTACACAATCCTCCTCTTCCTCACGGGCCCATACCAAATCTTCTGACTGCGGTGGCATCTTTTGGTGCTCAACAAATACTAGCCTTCTTACTTGAGACTTGCTCTCATATCCGACGTCAAGGGGTATTTTAACATTTCGCCAATTCATGACTTTTTGTCCCATATCCAAAGTAATGCTGTGACTAATCATGAAGTCTGCACCATGGACAGTGGCAGGCTCTCCAGTAGCGGTTCGTAGACTTTCATTGCAAATTAGTTCAATTGCTTTCTTTACTAAATATGATCTGATGATAGACTGCGACGCTCTCGTGTCCATAGTAAGGATGTGCTTCTGACCATTGATATACCCACTAGCTGTAAGATTGTTATTTTCCTGCTTCATTACTGATATGGAGATGGTAGGGCCGTCATGGGTCAAATTCTGTCCCTCAGTGCTAGCCCGCTTTAAAGGTGGCTCATGTTACGCTTGATGCTGGTTGTTTCGTGGAGGCGAGGCAGATCTGGTTCGTTTTCTTGGTGCTCTACAGTTTCGCTGAATGTGATCGATTTTACCATAGTTGTAACACTGATTATGGCTTTACTTTGTTTCTTACTTAAAGCTTTTAAAACTGCCTCTTTTAATTTCATTAATTCGTTGACCATATTTCTCTCACTTTCAGTGACAATCTCGATTTTCCGCACATTACATATTTGGTGCTTTGAAATTATCTTTGATGTTTCTTGTACCAGTGCGAACGAAAAGGTTTCTGGATCTCGAATGCCATTCAGAAATGCCCCCTGGATAAATAAGCTGTATCAAACGCTCGATTTCCAACGCAAAATCCACCGTATTTACGTTGTAGCGCCTCCATTAACAATTTCTGTTACTCGATGGCACGCTTTCAAGAACCACTGCTGCATTTCCTTTTAAGGCCAATATCATGTTTATAATGGAAACTGTACCAAACTGGAATTTGAACACATTCAATGGTGTGCTGCCATCAATACTAGGGTGCCTTTATTTACTAGATGTTTCTGAAATAATTCGCACAGGTCCATCTTGACATTGAAGATTATTAATTTTTATTTCCAGGTAGTGCAGTTTATTATCGACACCATTCTCTAAGTCGGACAGCTTTTATTGACGTCTATTGCTTGTATTTCCAGGCAGCTTTCTAAGTCGGACACCTTTTTTTCAATGCCATCCACTCTGCCGTTTATAACTTCCGATATTTATTTATTTTATACATTCATTTACATATTTGTTAGATATTTGTTGAAGCTTCTCGTCTATCGCTCCAGAAGTCTCTTGAAATTTAATATTCATTATTTTCTTTTCTTTACTTCAGCAAGAAGTTTCTCGTTGTTGACCTTAGAAGTTTCTTGAACATCATTAAATGTTTCCATCATAGCAGCAAATATTGTGGTTAAATCCATGCTGCTTGTTGTTGCACGTGTAGAAACTTCCATTTCTTCTTTATACTCAAATTCATAAGATCCAATGTCAATGTCACGTCTCTTGAATTCATCTATCAGCCTCTTTAGCATTTCTGCTTTGTTACCTGCTGTTGGTAGCTCCAACTTTCTCAATTCTTTCTTAAATAACCGCATGCTATCAAAATTGTTGATAAGCATGTTTATAAACATGATGATTGTTGCAGGCAGTTGTTACGGACCGTTAAATTCTAATCGCTATTGCACATTCGTAACAATATATATCCTAGTGATGCATTTGTTATTAATCGTTACTTGTAACAAGTGATCAATGTTATAAAAACAGGGATGTCGAAACAATAAGGATATAACAATTCACTTGTTTTTTTTTTTATTAATATTGATATTATTTAAAACATATTTTGTCTAATGTTCATATATTCATATAAGTTTATTTAATATTTTAATAGGTCCTTTGTTTATCTCCTACGTATGAACTGGCCATTCAGACTGGAGAGGCTGCCGCTAGAATGGCACAATTTTGCCCAGATATTAAATTGAAGTTTGCAGTCCGAGGTGAAGAAGGTAATATGGAAAAATTTATAAAAAAAACCAAGTAAGAAAATATAATCGGTCAAACCTGACAATAAAATTCCATACACCGAGTATATGATCAAATTATGGACCGATCAGAACAAAATTTAGTAGCATGATTTCTTTAATTTATGTAGATACTCGTACCTATTATATAAATTAAATATTTATTCCCGACCTATTTCGGAGGACATTTGTATGAGACTAGGTGTAATAATAGGCCGATTTTAACCCATTCCAATAGGATTGGTCCTTGGACCAAACAAAACGCATGGGATTTCTCTTATATTATTGACGGGAATTCCTGGGAAAAACCGGAAACTTAAAATTAATTTATAAAAACTTTAATAGATTTAAATATAACATCTTTGGTTGATGAATGGCTTGTTTCAAATTTAGAAATATTAGTAGAGGTTTTAAACCCCATTAAGGATACAGTAAAAGCATTAAGCCTAAATGAAACCATTTTGCAGATAGTGGATGTTGTAATGAACACTCTTTATCAACAGCAAAATCAAATCACACGTATTCTTATGCTCTTACAATTTAGTAGCCGTTGTCCACTCAACAAGTAAAAATGCGCATGGGTGTATGACTTTTTCTTTATTTTTTCAGTTTTTGTATTTGTTTGTTTGTAGGTGCACTGAACAAAATAAAGAATTGAATGTGTTGGTGAGAGAATTTACTTTTGCGCACCTCTGTTCTACAATGTAGAATGAGATGAATAAAAATATATAAAATATAAATAAAAGTATATAAATTCGCCTTGAAATGAATAAGAATTATAAATCAACACATGCATAATTTCGTTTATTTTAATTTTTGTTGTTGTTATTTTTTCCACATACAATTGTGCAAAATAATTGTTGTGTTTATTTGGTTAGTTATCAGTGAGCAATCAACGCGTGGATGTGATTATCGGATCTTTTGCAATTGCATCTGATATAATATTATGATTTTTTCTTGTTGTTGTTGCTATATGAAGAGTTTTGCATGGGTAAAGTCAATGTACGTAAATATGTATACTTAGGTGAAGGGTGTATAAGATTCGGCACAGCCGAATTTAGCTCTGTTACTTGTTTTTTTAATTTAGCTCGTTCTTTTTATGGTTTTAGATATGGCGGGCATACGTAGGGTCCAAAAGCTACACGCATCCAAAATTGGAAAATGTAAAAGGGCCGTATTTTTTACAATTTTTTCCAAAAAAGCCCATATATTTTTTCTTTTGTAGATAAAAATTTTCTTCGGGACTATATACAATTTTTATATGATCCGGATAGAGAACTTAATGCAAAAGTGTGTAAAGTAAAATTTGGCTAAGTTAAGCTGACCCCTCAGACCTATTCAAGCTTGGTCAATTTAAAAAAAATTTAACATTCAATTTTATATTTTTCTTCATGGAAAATCACTTTTCTAAAAAAAACTCAGGTTTTGGAACTCATTTTTCCCGTTTTATGAATTTCGGTATTTGTAAATAAAAAATTTCAAAATTTATAATACCATTGACTTAAGGACATTTGGATCTATATAAGATCCAACTTTTGTTATGATATCTTTAACCGTCAATATTTTACCATAATTCAAATTTTATATATTTCTTCATGGAAAATCACAATATTATAATTTTTTTAGTTTTTATTTACCTTAAAAAGTCACAAAAATTTATAAAATTATTAATTTTACTAAAATGTCAATCTTCAAGTCCTAAGGTTTTCACCAATATCAAATAGTTTTATATAAAAGCCTTCATTTACTCCTCAGAAGTTCCACAAACCTTGCCCCCTTTAAAAAAATTGTACGTCTTTTCTTATAATGCATGCAAAATGTGTTACACAAAACTTTCTTTTAAGTCAGTATGTGTTTGAATTCAAAATTTAATATGTAAGTATACACAAACAAAACGTTTATAAACCAGATTCAAGATTCAGAATGAAAAATACTTTGAAAATTTCGTTGAGTTTTGTTAATAAATAAAGATTTTATTACATATTAATATTTATTGAGCTTCTAGAACTAAAATTTGTATAACAATTTTGATAGGATTGCAAATATTAGAAACAATTTGATCCATATATAGATATGTTAATTTTTGGTCTTATAAAAAAAAATTCAAGTCAATATCTCAATTAGTTTCAAAAATATACCACTTTAAAACTTTTTCATATTTTAATGTGACTAAGAGCTGACTTGTTGTTCAATAAAAAATATTAAGAAAATTTATTAAAATTTTTTAGTATGAAAAAGTGCAATATTTTTGAAGGACAGAGTTTTAAAGAGGTATATTTTTGAAACTAATTGAGATACTGACTTGAAATTTGTTATAATACCAAAAATTAACTTATCTAAACAAAAAAAAAATAGTTCGGAAAACTATGGATCAAATTGTTTTATCCATATCGGACCAGCCGTTTAGAAATCCCAGATTTATATCCAAAAAATGTTGATGCTGCCCCACTGTGGAGTGTCAAAAAAAATTTGCTTTAAATAAATTCAAGCATTAATTTCCAAATCCAGATTAATTTTTTATGTAGCTTGCAATATTTCAATTGTTTTTTTAAAATCAGATCCAGAAAATTGGGAAGCTAACAAGTCATTTCAAGATGCAAAGAAGAAAGTTCAACATTTACAATCGGTAAATGATGTGGCAGAAATAGGTGTAGCTTTGGCTAACACTTTCATCAATGTCACAACTTCTGAAACTGATTTTCAGAACTTATTGCAGAAAAAAAACCTTAACGCACGTTTTTCCTTAAAACTTTTAACACGTGTATTATTTGATTTTTTTTTTCAAGTTACCTTTGGAAAGTATGACAGTTATTAAGTTTAATGTCAATTATGTTAATTTGTTGTTAATCTGATTAAAATTATTGACATAATTTCAACCAAACCCAATTTGGGCTTACAAAAATGTGGATAAACAATCAAAGGTCTGCCGTCAACTGATTCCAATGTTATTAAACAGTATCGGGATAACTTGTCCGTTGATAGAAAACCTGGTTCAGGTAGAATGTATGGTCCACATGATGTTTTTAAAGCCAATAAATATAAAGCATTTTCAAAAGAGCTCCCAACAGTACTCGGACTATTTAGTACGAAAAGTTGAAGCTAATGCAGGTTTAAAAACATACAAGGCTCAAACAGCTCCTGATAGGGACTCTGCTAAAAATGTAGAGGCCAAAGACAGAGCACGAAAATTGAAGTCAAATTTTATAAAAAAAAAACTTTACCTGCTGCATAATGGATGACGAAACTTATGATTTGGAAATTTTTTCGCAGCTTCCGGGTTAATATTTTTATGTTGTTGATGCTCGAATGAATATTGTAGAAAAGATTAGGACCCATAAGCAGAAAATTTTCCCAAAAAGTTCTTCGTATGGCAAGCAATATGCAGTTGAGGCAAAAGAAGCCAACATTTGATACAAATGGCTCTATAAATACCGAAATTTACATCAAGGAATGTTTACAAAAGAGGATGCTTCCATACATAAGACTTCTTAATGTGTCCACTTATTTTTGGCATAATTTGGCATCCTGTCACTATGGTAAGTAAGTTCTTGAGTGGTACAAGAACAATAATGTGGTATTTGTACCAAGAGAGGGAAATCCTCCAAACTACCTGGAGCTAAGGCTAGTTGAGAGATATTGGGCTATTGTTAAAAGAGAATTGAAGAGCACAAAAAAGGTGTCCAAAAGTGTGGTAGATTTTTAACGGCGATGGACTACCTGTTCAAACAAAGTGGACAGGAAGGGTTTCCGGAAAAGGTTCATAAATTCATCACTGATGATTAGAACTATAAAAATTGTAACAATAATTTCAATCAAATAAAAAAATCAAAACTGTAGGTTTAGTGGTTTCTTTTTTATTAACATTTATGTAGGTTAAGATTTTTTTCGATCTGAACTACATCGCACAGTGGGGCAGAATCAAAATTTTTGGAAATAAATCTGGCATTTCTAAACGGATGGTTCGATCGGGATAAAATTTGACGTGGGCGTAGCCAAGAAGTATTCGAGTTTAAAATGGACCCTACAAATGCACCAGCGGCGTCGCTATGGGGCCGCAAAGTAGGGTACCTTCGAATTAAACATTTTTAAACACGTGCCATTTTTTGTTTCCCATCTGAATTCAAAGATATGTATAATTTTGGAAAGCGCTCGGCTACGTCTTGAAAAAAACATGCTTACGTGTGCTATTTATCTCTTATAATTTTGGAGTTATCCGCTTTTTTTTAAATATATGGCGCACTTTTGAACCGAATTGACTCGAATTTTTGTTAGTTAGACAACTGAGATACCAATAACATATAAAAGATTTCAGGGCAATATCAATAAAGGATCCATAAATAAAAATTCAAAAAATAGTAGATTTTTCTTTTTTTATGGAACATATAACAATTTCATGTTTTTCTGTAAGGTATCTTTACGGAGAACATTTTTGTACATGTCCATATTTATTCTTTGGACACAAAATAGGTGAAAATGTTATTGCACCTGGAGACAATAAGATCAAGAATTTTAAACCTTCATTGAACGTCACTGAGGTTCGAATATTTGTGTGTCTCACCGGATTCATTAGAAAATTCGTTGAGATTTATTCTAATATATCACGTCCGCTAACTGATTTATTACGAAAGTCGGAAGAGTCAACTTTTGTATGGCGTAGTACGCAACAGGAAGCTTTTGAGAAACTCTACACTAAACCCGTACTAGCAATTTTTGATTTTAACATGAAACATCCACAGCGACGCCAGCAGCGTGGGCTTAGCCGGCTTGTTGTTAAAGTAAACAGATGGGTAAAATGGCATTCTGTGTTCTACTACAGTCGTCACACAACCGAAGCTGAAAAAAAATATGGGCCGTTCATACGAAGTAAATGAGGAAATACACATATACTGGATATATTCAATGACGGCACCAGTTATAAATGAACGAATTAACAGGATATTTTGGATTGCCCAAAAGAATTATATCCGACCGAGGAACTGCGTTCCAGGAATATTATGTTGAAGCCAATATCCAACACATAAAGACTGCTGTACGAACCCTGAAGGCTACGAACCACAAGTGAGCCGAAAGATTGGGATTTACAATTGCATAAATTGCAATGGTCGGTTAATTCCCAAAAGTATAATACATCCGGTTTTAGTCCGAATGAGCTCGTATTTGACTACAGACCAATTGATTTGGTCCAAACCCGAATTATTGCCGATGTTCAAGACGAATGTGTTGCCAAGAGTGATACAACGATTGATGAGAAACGTGAACTTGCAGTCCATAATATCGAAAAGGAGAGAGAAAAATGGAAAAGGCAATTCGACAACAAGCATAATACCACCACGGCATATGAAGTAAACGATATGGTTGTTCTGAAAAACGAACTACAGGCTACTGGCGAATCCCGAATATTGGAGCCCATAACCTGTGTGCTTGGTAAGGATCGTTATCTCGTCGAGGACATCCCAAATTACATCGCGTACGATCTGTGGGTCTCCATAACTGGGTCTTGAAGAAGAAGCCGAGGACGACTTCAGTTGAGTCTGTCGTTTGATACGTACAAAACACATTTACATTTTTGTTTAATTTTTTAATTTACACGTAAATGTAATAAACGTAAACATTTATTTCGATGGGTATTTCATTAATAATTATTGACAGTATTAACTCTAAATACTCTTCAATGTTAGTCAAAGATTGTTTATCTGCTTATGGGAGTCATGTCTTGGATTGGCCCTCTCAATCTCAAAATTTTAATCCCTCAGATAGCCATTTCGGTAGCTGTTGAATTGCTTAAAATAAGAGAGCGAATCTTATAGAACCAAGGGATATCATACGGATCACTTAATGTTCCTAAAGTTACGAACAGTGAATAGAGTTAATTTTGTATTTGTTGTTTTGTTGTTTTGTTGTTTTGTTGTTTTGTTATAAAATGCATCACAGTATTATGATAGTTTGCTATCCCAATTTTCATTTACAGACCTAGCTATGTCAAGATTTTCAGACCATTTGTTAGAAAATGTATCTCAAGATATTGACATCGCTCGAGCATTTGTCAGGTCCAGTGACCTGTTGTTAAAAACAGTATCACTAGACTAGGCAATTGCTCCCCCTATCCGCCACCTGGGACGCGTCCGATGGGAGACTGAGAACTCCACACGGATATTTTGATCTAAGTCATAATATTCTGAAAATACTGTATTGAAATTATTTGAACACAATAACAATTTTGAATGCCTTAAATATTTTCTAACCGAATTTTTTCATTCAGTAAGATTACAATTTCATTATAAATAAATGCCTAAATATCAAAATGTTTGCTAAAACTAAACAATGTAATTTCATTATTTTTTTTAGTTGTACCAGGCACCAAACTATCTGACCATATAATAATAGGTACACCAGGCAAAGTTCTCGACTGGGGTCTTAAATATCGAGTTATCGACTTAAAAAAAATTAGAGTTTTTGTGTTAGATGAAGCTGATGTTATGATAGCCACCCAAGGACATCATGATCAATGTATTCGTATTCATAAGTAAGTTATATTAATTATTTATTGCATTATCGCAATTTTAAGTCGTTTACTAACACTTTCAGACAACTATCATCAAAGTGTCAGATGCTATTTTTTTCAGCTACATATGATAAGGAAGTGATGGAGTTTGCAGAGCACATTGTTCCAGAAGCAAATATTATTAGGTAAGTAACGTGATTTCAGAATATTCATGTAACTACATACAGTTGCGAACACGAACATAACAGTACCAATAATAACACTGTGCACGAAATTAACATCGGCTTAAACTAATTCGGGTACGCTGATTTCAGTGGTGCTAAACGTTTTTTTTTTTTTGGTTAGCTCGTATTTTTGAGGTTGCACAAAATATATTCGCGTAACTCAAAAACCGTTTAGTTTATTGAATAAACTAAAAAAAGAAATTCCGCAATTACCTTTAAGTATTGCGTATCACGTTTTTAATCTTCGCAGTCGTTTTATAGAAATATAATTTTTTTTGGAAAATTTTCGAATTTTTTGGCTTTTAAAACGGCATTAAAAATTGGAAAATGTATATACGCTCTTAATTTTTTTTACAGGTATTTGGTTATGCAACATTTTCTGTATGTTGTTGATTTTGAATCCATAAATTCGACTAGTGGAAAAGAAAATATATACATATTGTATATCAGCGTATAGGAAATTGTGTCTTCTTTTCAAAAATGTCTAACATTTTAAAGAATTATAAAATTTATAGAAGACTTTTTGCAAAAATAATGTAAACAAATTTATTGCAGGATATTTGCTTTATCTTTTGTTTTGTTTTTTATTTGTATGCTTTTGTCATTTAAAGTACGAAACATAGCCTGCGATTTTAAAAATCTTGATACTTGTATTAAGACATTCGCTCCGTTCTAATTTCGTTTGTTTTTACAGTGAGCTTGTTTCGATCCAGTCTATTTTTAATCAAACTATTTAAAATTATTGGAAATTAATAATATAAAAAGTTAGAAGACTCTAGCTATGTCCCCATTTACACAGTAAGATTTTGTTTTTATTATTTATCCTTGCATTCCCGTTTACACACAAAGATTTTTATTGCCGACAGTTTTATTTTTTATACATACAAATGTATATGTTTGTGTGTAATTATTGGAAATTAATAATATAAAAAGTTAGAAAACTCTAGCTAAGTCCCCATTTACACAGTAAGATTTTTCTCGCGTAAGATATTGTTTTTCTTCTTTAAACTTGCATTCGCGTTTACACACAAAGATTTTTATTGCAGGCAGTTTTATTTTTTATACATACAAATGTATACGTTTGTGTGCATGTAGGTATTACGAACGAAAACACAAAACGAATTGTAAGTACATCAGAGTGCCCCTTTCTATTTCTCTTGCCTATAAAGTAAGCTTTCATGCGAGAAAAATCTTACTGTGTAAACGGGGTCTATAACAGTTCTTTAGATATTCTAAAATAGCTATTTACTTTGTATGTTTTGATACCATCCATTTGCATACCGACTACGTGCAATGGATACCAAACCTGTGTCGACTTTTAGACAAACAACGGATACTGTCAACTAAGCAATTTAAACGAACAATGAAAACTCTGTCTATAGTAGTTCCGATAATGTACGATAATGAAGGTTAGGTTAGGTTAGGTTACGTGGGTTGCTCGCAAGTTAGCGAGTTCACTCGGAGGCCTTGTGGCCCATTGTGATACCCTTAGAATTACCATTCCCTTATATACATAAAGGGAGAATGGTTGCCCACCCTAATTTCGTTGACTATGTACTTCTTGTGATCCCCGTGAGAACCAACCGGTACTTTTAATAAATCTGATCATATTTACTAGTGGCACATCTCTGAGACAGTCCAGATTATGGAAAAGAGCTCTATCAAGATGTAGTAGTATATGCTCTTGTAAGGCTGGGCAATCACATAGAAGGTGTTCTACCGATTCTTCCTCCTCCTCATCCAAACAACTTCTACAATAGCTGTAACGTGGGTAACCCATACGTTCTGACATGCGTCCAATCATACAGTGCCCAGTGCTTATACCCGTAAGAAGCCTGATCGAATTTCTACTAAGAGACAAAAGAGTCTTAGTCCTATTCTCTGTCAGAGTGGGCCAGAGCAATCTGGATATTCTACAAGTGATGATATATGACCACCTGAGTTCCGTCTCACTCAAAGCCCATTCATTTATCAATTTTGATACGTTCACCAAGGGAGTGTGAATATCCCTTTGCGCAAGAGATACTTCAAGGGACGACCCGTTCGTTGCGCATTCGTCGGATACTTCATTCCCCCGGATGCCCTCATGACCTGGGACCCTTATCAACTCGACGTGATGTTTTGTCAGTTGTGCCAGTGATTGGATGCAGTTGAGAAGACATTTCGACTTAATAAAGTTGGAATTAAGAGCCTTGATTGATGCAAGGCTGTCCAAGTAAATATGTATAGTCGAATTTTCGAGATTCAGCTCCCGTATTGTTCTCGCGGCTGTATCGATGGCATATATCTCAGCTTGGAAAACCGTGCAGGTATCCGGTAATCGAAGAGATAGCGAAAGGTCCAGTTCATCGGAGAAAATTCCCGAGCCTGTGTCTCTTTCTGACTTAGAACTATCAGTGTAGACTGAGATCACGTCGTCCCTTAGGACAGTGTTCGCGGCCCAGTCATCCCTTGTCGGTATCTTGATCCTAAACGTCCTATCAAAATTCGATGTAGATACCAAGTAATCCGTTTCCTGCCCAATGAATGGCCTGCCTATCTTCTGTAGGATGGTGCCGTGACCAATACGATCATGCTTCAGTCCGCTCGACTGTTTGAGTCGTAGAGCAGACTTAGCAGAAATGCATTTGATATATATATCAAGGGGAGTTATATTTAGCATCGTCTCTAGACTGGCTTGAGGGGTGGAATTCATAGAGCCAGTAATTGCAAGACATGCAAGTCTTTGTACCTTGTTTAGAGTAGAGAGGTACCAGAGAGGTCACCAAACAAGAGCCCCATAGGTCAAAATAGGTCTTATGACCGCGGTGTACATCCAGTGTACAATATATGGTTTAAGACCCCATCTCTTCCCAAAGGTTTTCTTACATATGTAGAAGGCATATAGTGCCTTCTTCATTCGACTCTCAGCATTACGTTTCCACGAGAGCTTAGAGTCCAAAATTACGCCAAGATATTTGGCTTCGCTTGAAATCTTTAGAAAAGTACCATCCAGTCGTGGAGGTCTGAATTCTGGGATTTTGTATCTCCTGGTAAAAAGAACCAGTTCGGTTTTGGCAGGGTTGACACCTAGACCGTTTTCTCTGGCCCATGATAGTAGAACGCTGAGAGCTGATTCCATGAGTTCACTTATTGTGGGAAGAAACTTCCCTTGAATAAAAAGCACAACGTCGTCAGCATATGCGACTACTTTGGTGCCTGTCCTACTGAGCCTGAAAAGGATTTTATTTACGACAAGATTCCACAGAAGTGGAGAGATGACACCACCTTGTGGTGTGCCCCTTGTCACAACTTTCCTTGTCCTACCAATACCCATATTAGAGTTTATGGCCCTGCTCTTAAGCATATTTTCGGTCCAATTTTTAATCCGCTGATCAACACATAGGTCACTTTTTGTCAAGTGTCCCCTCTATAGTTCCAACAACGTCATGCAAGGCTGTCTCCACCGACCTCCCTTTAAGGTATGCGTGTTGTGCCCTACAGAAATTGTCAGGGGAGAGGATGCTTCTGACATGGATATCGATCAATCTTTCCAGTGTTTTCAATTAAAACGATGACAGACTGATCGGTCTATAGTCCTTGGCGGTACTATGGTTTACCTTTCCCGCTTTGGGGATAAATACCACTGTAACCTCTCTCCATTCTTTAGGAATGTATCCAGGCTGTTCCTAAAAATCATAATAAGCCATGGCATGATGGTTGAAATCGATTTCCGGAGTAACGCTGGGAATATGCCATCTGGCCCTGGAGATTTATAGGGCTTGAAAGATGACACCGCCCACGAAATTTTCTCCACGCTAACAATGGAGCTAATTAATTCACTTATGTGGATTTGGGAAGCTGCAAGGTGCTCCGAAGCGGAGCCATCATTTTCATCATCCCTACAACCCGGAAAGTGTGTCTCCATAAGCAGTTCCAAAGTTTCGGTACTACTTTCAGTAAAGTTACCATCCGGTTTCATCAGGAATCCCGGCGTATCAGGGTCCTTGGATAGTACCTTACGTATACGTGATGCCTCAGTGGTACTCTCCAGGTCCTCACAGAAACGTTTCCAAGATTCCTTCTTTGCCCGTCTGGTTTCCCTCTTGAAAGTGTTGAAGCTTTGACGATAATCGTCCCAGCTTAACGGGTCTTGGTCCCTCTTTGCCTTATTAAAAAGTTTCCTGCAGTCCTTTCTTAGCTGCATTAGCCTAGGATTCCACCATGGTTGCCGGAATTTCCTAGGACCCTGCCGCTCCCTACACGAAGCATAGTAGGCTTCCCTTAGTGACCTGGATAGAAAATCTACCGAGTCGTCCAAGTCCGGTGTACCATTTAATCTATCCATTTCTGGAGGTGGCATGGTATCACTGAGATTACTGAATTTGACCCAGTCGGTTTTCCTAGGATTCCTTAAGGGTTTTCTCTATCCAGTGTATGTTGTATCGTAAAGAATATCCTATGGTGATCGGAGAATCAGCACTCGAGTGATACTCTCCAATCAAGAATCCTAACTGAGTCTGTGTTCCCTACCAATGTAATATCAATGACCTGCTCCCTGATCCTATTGAAAAACGTTGGTCTGTTACCCCTATTGCAAACACTTAGGTTAGTAGATAGAAGGTATTGAAGTAAACACTCACCCCTGTCATTTATATCCGAGCTCCCCCACAGAGTATGATGGGCATTAGCATCACATCCTATGACGAGATCATGGCACCAGTCTACAAGTGTACGTACTGCACGTGAGGGCGGATTATCCTCGTCGTAAGGTAGGTACGCAGATGATATGATTAGTGTTGGTAACACCTGTCGCTCTAGTGCAACTACCGTTAAATCCCCAGAACTGTAATTAGATAAAAGGAAAACCTTAATGTCTTTCCTGACCAAAATACCGCTCCTTACTTTACCTTCAGGGGTTGGAGAAAGGAGCACATAGTTTCGTGACCGGACGCCTCGAACTTTACTGGCTACAAGCCAGGGTTCTTGGATTAAGGCCACGTGGATAATTTCCTTCTCCATGAAGCGAAGCAAATCGTCCGATGCTGCTTCGGAATGGTGCAGATTAATCTGCACCACTCTCAGGCCGCTTGGGCTCATCATTGCGCTTCATCGCGGGCAGAATCAACCGGAGTTGGTTGAGCCCGTACTTAATGACGCCTTGCGAGGAACGTAGGAGTCGGAGGGACTCTGAACCAATTTGATCCAGAGATCTTTACCTTCTCCTTTATCCCTCGCGCGTCCTCTTTCGATCGTCCAGTCCTCTGTGCCAAGTCCCTTATTCTGACGCTTTATAAGTGTTAGCGTGGCTTCGTCCTCCAAGATAGGAGGAGGAACCCACACTCTCACCGTCATACGAAAAGGTACTTGATCCAGGGGCACGATTTCGATCCTTGCATTGGGCCAGAGTTCGCCAACTCCTCGGATGCAGTTTTTGAGAAAGCCTAGGGCCTTTTCGTTACCACACCCGATGATCTTGACACCCTTTAGCCATTTGGCGCCATCGAATGCAGTAAAGGAATCATCTTCACTGCATGCGAGTTCGTCAACCAGCGCCCGCAAGATCCTCTCCTCCAGAAGCAGCCATCTGTCCGTAGTCATTTTCCCATCAGGTTGACTACGATCTATGATGGCTACTTGTAGCTCAGGTGCTGATGTTAAGCTAGTTGATGGTTTCAACCGCTTACCCTCAGACACCTGCGTTTCACCTGACCTTTGCCGCTTAATACTTGGCCTGCTTGCTGGACCTTTGGCAACCGTCGCGGTTCCTCGAGTAGAGGAGATTGCGGACAGTACCTTGGGTGTTGTGCTAGCAGACTTCGTCGTGCCGCATTGGACATCACCTCTCTTTGGTCCTGACGTGGCCCTCTTTGATGTAGATGGGCGTACGTCAAGATTCTCCGAGGCGGTGATCGTGTTCGGTCCAGTGCTGGCATGGGGCACATGTTTAGATGTGGTCACATGCCTACTCTGGTTTGGTTCGGTCGTAGTCTTAGCTGGCCTGACCTCCACAACAGTAGTATTTAGCATAGCCTCATACTTCTGTATGTGGTAGGTATGTTTACGCCGCAAACGCTTTTCCCTGGTGGTCAAAGACGCCGGATCTCGTGAGTCCAACGTCCTGACATACCGGAGAGAGCGTTTGTAGCCTGCCAACCTTTTCCGTTCGTCTTGTTCAGCGTCCTGTTTTTTGTTTCTCTGTCCTGGGTCTCCCTTTGCAGGGTCATGGGCCTCCGGATTCTGTTCTTCTTCCATCGCTTTTAGCGGCTCAGAGGACACCATGAGTTGGTAGTTTATACCTCTACCAAAGGTAGGAAATAGACACTGCCGCTCCTCTGGAGTCAGACGCAGACCAGGATGCCGCTCAATGTGAGACAGACGCATCCTGGATTTTCGTTTTTACCACAAAAAACAATCGGACTGACAGAACCAGATTGTACCATCTAGCCGCCCTTAACATAGGGAACAGACGCTAGAAGGTACGGTTATGTTGCCTAGGTAACCCAAAACCACAGTCCCGGACCGACAACAAAACAATGAAGAGAAGGGGATTTGGTAGCCGCCCTAACTAAGGGAACAGACACTACCAAATAGAGGTCGTGGTCGCTAGGCGACCGATAGTGGTCATTTACCCCACAGCCGCTCTTAACACAGAGGACAGACGCTGTGAGGTATGGGGAGGGTAGTTCTTAGATCACATCCTTAGGATGCTTAAGCCCCTGCACCGTGCCCAAAGACTCAAGGTGACTACCCGTAGCAGGGGAAATGAATATTCAGCCCAATTATGAATAAAAATTCCCCGGAGTTTTTTCCATTTTCTTATTTTTTACATTGAATTTGAATGGGAATAATGGGAAAAGGAAAAAATTTCATAATTGGGATGATTATCTTTGTATGAGAGGGAACATTTTCCTTGTTCCGAACTGAAGCTGCGCACAATGATACCGATGTAAATCCCTCGAAGTTCACCAGATATTCCATAAAAACTATTTACTTTGTATGAGAGGTGCCTCGCCCACTTGAAATTTTAAAATCGTTCCGTAAATTTTCAAGGAGGTTCATGTCAGGTAACTGGGAAGAATAATGAAGTCGTTTTATTACATTACACAACAACCATTCCATCTTTTTGTCGAATAATTTAAAAAAAATTAAATAAAATGTTGCATTTTTTTAGAAAAGTTTAGTAGAAATAATTTATTTTCCAATAAAATTTAATAAATAATGATAATAGTAGTAACTAGTGAATTTAGGTCGTCTAATTTATGTCCATATGAAAGTTATTTGTGTATACCAACATTTTTAAGAGATACACAGTCTTACAAAAGTTTACATACCCCTAATATATTTCATCTTTATTAATAAATATTTAGTGAAAAATTCTTTAATTACTTTTTTATGCTATTTCGGATTTATTGAGATAAAATAAACACAAAACTAATATATTTTCATTAAATTCTACTAAAAACATAAAATAATTCATTTTTTGACATAAAGCTAATTTACATAAGTTTACATACGGGATAAAAAAAAACTTAAAAAAAAAATTAAATTAATATTTTGTGTGACCTCCTTTGGCTTTAATTACAACAGATAATCTATTTGGCATGGACAAAGCCAATTTTTTTGTTATTTCTGGAGTAATTTTCCTCCATTCTTCCATCAACGCTTCTTTGAGTGCTGGAACTGATGTTACTTGTCGATTTTTTAGACCTCGTTTTAAAATATCCCATAAATGTTCAATAACATTAAGATCGGGGGACTGCGGTGGATGTTTCTATTTGTTTTTAACGTTATACAGAAGCCATTCCTTAACTAAATTTGATGAATGCTTCGGATCGTTGTCCTGGAGAAATATTGCGTTGTCCTCCAGATCTAGAAGTTGGACGCTGGGAAGGTAGCTATCCTTTAAAATATCAATATACATGGCCTTATCCATACTGCCATCGATGAACCTGAGCTTACCGACACCATTTGCCGCCATACATCCCTAGACCATGACTGATCCGCCTCCATGTTTTACGGTGCAATTAACATTTTGAGGTAATAACTCTGCATTAGGCTTTCGCCAAACTTTTGTTCGTCCATCACCTCCAAAACCCATAAATTCACATTCATCTGTGAATATTACCCTCTTCCAAAATGTAGGGTCATTTACATGACCATTTTCGTACTTTTGGGCATATTCTAAGCGCTTCTGGATATTCACAGATCTAAGTAATGTTTTTTTTCTGGCAACTCTGCTATTGTACGCATTTCTCTTGATACATCGGCGAACAGTCTGATCAGAAACGGTAATTTCTAGATTTGTTCTCATTTTCCGGTTTAGTTCGACGGCACTTAGCTTAGGATTTTCTTAAATGGAACGTGTAATAGACCGTTCTGTTCGTTAGCCGAGAATGGGGGAAGCCCACTACGAGCGTTGCTTTCATAATTTCAATTTTCTTTGAAATTTTGTATTATTGTTTGGACTGTGCTTTTACTTAGATTTAATGAAATTCCAGTTTCATTAAAAGATTTGCCATCATTTCTCCACTTAATGACAGTTTTTCGAATTGGCTCTGAAATTTATTTTCCTTTGCCCATTTTCTTCCACCAAAAATACTTTTCGATTTTATTTTGCCAGTGTGATCACTTTTAGTGAAAGTAAACTTTCTACCACTGATTTCACACAAAGCATCATAAAAATTGTAGCGGAAATTTTAACGGTAGAACATTTTTTTTCAGAGTATGTAAACTTATGTAACATTAAAAGGATACCAATTACTCGTGTTTTATTG
Source organism: Calliphora vomitoria (assembly GCA_942486065.2). Classification (NCBI taxonomy): domain Eukaryota; kingdom Metazoa; phylum Arthropoda; class Insecta; order Diptera; family Calliphoridae; genus Calliphora; species Calliphora vomitoria. The sequence continues at coordinate 98,696,806 of OW818032.2, read as the reverse complement.
TTATTTATTTAAAATACCAACAAAATATGATGGAAATATATTTTTTAAGTTCATTAAACAAAAATGTAGTTACAACTCTTAATAAAATTATATATTTTCCAAAAAAAATAGAAAAATTTCAAACGTATGTAAACTTTTGTAAGACTGTGTATATGCTCATTAACGTGATTTTCATAAGAGGACCTTATATGGGAAATTAGGTCGTCTGATTTATGTCTATACAAAAGTTATTTGTGTTGAATTTTATGTAGCTACAATTGAGTGATTTTCAGAAACGGGTCTTATATAGGAGCTATGAATAATTAAGGACCGATCGCCATAAAATTAGGTGGTATGACTTTTGTATACATAAAACTTATTTGGAAAGTAATTTTGTGTAGATACCTATATTAATTAAACATTTATGACGGATAAAGTCCAATTTCGGGAGGACATTTGTAAGGGGGCTAGGTGAATTAATGGACCGATTTCAGCCTGTTTCAATAGGCTTCGTTCTTGGGCCGACAACATTTTATATAGCAAATTTTATAGAAATATCTTCAAAATTGCGATCTGTACTTTGTATACAAGAATGAATTTATACTTGTTAGGATTTAAAAAGGAAACCACCAGTGTTAGATTCTATACAGCTTTTATTCAGACGCCATTAACTTAAAAACTAACTAAATCTAGAATATACAAGAGTTGCCGTATTTCCATTAAAATAGTATAAAATTCATTGTTGTATTATTTAACCCACAGACACAACAGCTCTTCCCCCCCATATAAGGTTTCATAGTTTAATCCATATACAATAATATAAATTTCAATCTCACAATTCAATCTGTGTTCAGTCAATTTCAAAATCATCTAAATACTTCGGTTTCTGCCTGATTCTTACAGGTCGGGTAGGTTCCTGCATTACGGTCACGTCCGGTGCGGTGGTGCCTGTATCCTCGAGTGGTGATTCTGCAGGTAAACACTCCGGTAAATCAATACTTTGTTCATTTCTGTTTGATTCAGGTTCCATTACATTATCATGACGCTCAAATTCTCCAGTATCAGTGCGCTCATCTAAATGTTTCCTATTCTCCATACAGTTTCCAATCTTTCTCATTTGGTCAACATGCCGCTTCCACACACGGCCGTCATCTAACAATATCTCATAATTCAATTCGCCAGTTCTTGTTTTTACTCTGCCAAATTTCCATTTGTCGTTTGATAAGTAGTCTCTCACTGCCACTCTATCTTCCTCCTCAAAATGTTTTGTTGTCGTACTTTCGCATTCATCGCCATTATTCATTTTGGTGTTTTGTGGTAGTAGTAAGTCTAAACGGTTCTGTATCTGTCTGCCTAGCATTAACATCGCTGGAGACTTTCCCGTTTCCATGTGAATGGAACGCCGATAAGCAAGCAAAATTTTCGACACTGCACTTTTCAAGTTTTGAGGTGTACATCTGGATGATTTCAATTTATTTTTTTATTGTTTGCACGAACCGCTCTGCTAGCCCATTTGTTGCCGGATGATATGGAGATCCTTGTTTATGTTTGATTCCATTATCCATCAAAAATGCCTTAAATTGCCTCGAATTAAATTGTGTGCCATGATCGCTTACAAAAATGTTAGGAATACCCAATCGTGAAAAAATGTCGCGACATGCTTCAATTGTTGTTTCCGTAGAAATGTTTGGTATTACTTGCACCTCCGGCCACTTCGTGAATGCATCTACCATTACAAAAAGATATTTCCCGTAAATTGGGCCAGCAAAATCGGCATGCACTCGCTGAAAAGGCTTAAGGGCTTTATTCCATACGTGAATAGGCTTCTGCTTGGCTGGTTCTGCTCTCGTTCCTTGACACTGCATACAATTTGATACCAATTTCCCAATATCAGCATCAAGTTTCGGCCACCAGCAATAACCTCTAGCTAAGTTTTTCATTTTATTGATACCGAAATGCGCAGAATGTAATTCGTCCAGGACTCGCTGACGTAATGTCGACGGAATATAGACTCGTATTCCACGAAGTATGCATCCTTGTTGTATACTAAACTCTGTTTGTGGAATACCAAAACGATCTTTCAGAGGGCACTGGCGACCATATTTTAAACAATTCATTAGCAAACTTATTTCGTTCTCTTTAGAAGTTTCATTCTTCAGCTCACTGACCGTTACAGGTAAATTTTGAATGCGTTCTACCTCCACCACATTTACCTCATCAAACTGATCTCCGATACTGTGCTCGGGTAATCTTGAGATACCATCGGCATTTGCGTTCTCTTTTGATCTTTTTACTTCTATCGCATAATCGAATGATTGTAGGTATACTGCATAATGTTGCATCCTTGTAGCCGATAGTAAAGGTAGCCCTTTCGTAGGAGAGAATATCTGTGACACTGGTTTGTTGTCCGTTACTAAAATAAACTTCCTACCGAAAAGGAACTGATAAAATTTTGTGACTCCAAATATTATGGCATAAGCCTCTTTGTCGATTTGGCTGTATTTTTGCTGCGTAATAGATAATGTTTGTGAAGCAAATTGAATTGGTCGCTCAGATCCATCGGTATACCTGTGGCTCAAGACAGCTCCTACCCCGTACGGACTTGCGTCTACCGCTAAAACCAACATTTGTTTTGGGTTATAATGTACTAGGATGGTATCGGATTGCATGTGCTTTTTTATGTCTTCAAATGATTTCTCGCATTTGTTGCTCCATACGAAAGGTACACATTTCTTTAGTAAATTATTGATAGGGTACAATATCGTGCTTAAGTGTGGTATGAAACGGCCGTAATAGTTAATCATCCCGACAAAAGCACGCACTTCATCTACGTTGGAAGGTCTCTTCATATTTTCTATAGCTGAAATTTTACTTTTCAACTTGCCAATGCCATGCTTATTAATAACGTATCCACAATACTCAATTTCCGTTTCCATCCAGTCTGACTTTTCAACATTTATTCTCATATTATGTTCCTTCAAACGTTTTAATACTTCTTCTATTCTTTTAAGATGCAATTCATCATTTTCAGCGGTAATTTTGATATCATCGAGGAACACAGACACACCTGGAATATCACGAAGTAGCTGTTCGATGAAACGTTGCCATATTGCAGGTGCACAAGCTACTCCAAACATCATTCGGGTAGGTCTAAATAGTCCTTTGTGAGTATTGATGGTTAAGTAATGGCGGTCCTCTGGGTGTACTTCCAATTGTAAATAGGCTTGACGCAAATCAATCTTTGTGAACTTTTCGCCACCAGACATCGCACTGAATAGTTCCTCTATGGTGGGTAAAGGATGTTCGTCAATCATCATGATTGGGTTAATGGTTATTTTGTAATCACCACATATGCGTACACGTCTATCTTTTTTTGGAACTACCACTATTGGTGTGGCCCACTCACTCGAGTCTACTTTTTCCAATAACCCCATCTCAACTTGTTTTTGAAGCTCTTCCTCTACGGAATCCATGAGAGAAAAGGGAACCCTTCTCGCCTTATAAAACTTTGGAGTAGCTGCCGGTTTCAAATTAATTCTCGCTTGGTAGCCGCTAATTTTTCCCATCGTTTGCGATTGTAATAAAGAGAATCTTTTTAGTATTTCCTGTAATTTCACCTTGACATCAATTTTGGCATTACTTTTTATATTATTCACTTGTGCCTCCATATTTTTGAGGATATCAGCCCAGTCCAATTTGATTACTCTCAACCATTCCCGACCAAGTAATGGTCCCCTATTGGACTTTACCACATACAACTTCAACGGTGACGAGACCTTATTTTCTGGCAACTGTACTGATACCAACAAATATCCCACACATTCTATTGGCGTATTGCAATAACTATAAAGCTGCGTATCGTTTCTGAACATTTTTGATTTACCAAAGTATTTTTCTGCGTCAGCAACACTCAAAAGGGTCACGGCCGCACCTGTGTCGATTTCAAAATTTATTAGTATTCTATTAACTATCAAATTGCAAAATAATTTGGAACGATCACTGTGTGATTTACCCTCAACTTTTCCTACCACACCTTCATAAATTTGTAGCATTTCCTCTCTTGAATCCTCCTCTTCCACCTCGATTTGGTTCAACTGTCGTTTGCCTTTCAAACATACCCTTTTTAGGTGACCTTTCAAACCACAAAAACTGCAAACTGTCTCCTTATGCCTGCATTCGTTAGCTAAATGTTGACTGTTTCCGCAGCGATAGCAGTATCTTCTTGTCAATGGTTTCTGTGACTTCTCCGATTTCTTCTCTTTCGCATTGCGATTACCGGCCACCATATCTATTGTTGTTTCGCTGGGCACTGGTTGCCGCATCTCTACCCCTCCTTTTTCAGCACATTCATAAGTTCTCGCAGTAGCAAGGGCTGTTTCCAAGGTCAGCTCACATTTTTCTAATAGTCTACTCTGTATTTTTTGATTTTTAAGTCCAAAAACAAATTGGTTTCGCAAAGCTGTACTTAAATACGTCCCAAAATTACAATGTGTCGCCATCTTTCTTAACCCAATTAAGTACTCCTCACACGACTCCTCCTCCTTTTGTTTCCGTAAGTGGAACCTGTAGTTTTCCAAAATTTCATTGGGTTTCGGATCGTAATATTCAGTAAGAATTGCTTTAATTTCGTCATACGTCTTATTTTCCGGGACTTCTGGCAGCAGCTTGTCACACAACAAATTATACGTGTTCATGCCCATGTAATAAAGTAGAAACAATTTCTTTTTCGTGATATCGCAATCAAAAATCCCCAAAGCCGTCTCAAATCGTGTAACCCAGCGTGTCCATGTTGATACACTTGCGTCAAACGCTTCCACGCTGAAGGCGGTGGTGGTTGTAAATTGTGCACTTGTATTTGGCAGCGCCATTTTGTAATTATATATTTAGTACACGTGTAATTTATGTATCAAATGTAAGTTCGTGTATTTTACATCTGCTCCTACATTTCTTTTATATTCTCACATATAAATTTAGGTTTGTACTTTTCCTTATATTTTTATTTTTATCCCATCCTCGTCGCCAGTTGTTAGGATTTAAAAAGGAAACCACCAGTGTTAGATTCTATACAGCTTTTATTCAGACGCCATTAACTTAAAAACTAACTAAATCTAGAATATACAAGAGTTGCCGTATTTCCATTAAAATAGTATAAAATTCATTGTTGTATTATTTAACCCACAGACACAACAATACTATACAACATTTATGGTTGCCCAAGCCCTATACTCTTGGTGCTAATTTGTTTTTGTGCATGCTCTTAGCTATAGGCTGTGTGTTTCTATACTCAATAGAGCACTCAGCACTAGCAATATGAAATACACAAACAACTTTGTCTTGTTAGTTTTTTTGTCGTTCTTCACTGTATACACGCAAGTGCAAAGCAACAACACTTTCGTATGCTTTGCTGTTCTTTGTATGTTTTGGTATTTACAACAAACAATATTGAATAAAAATTTGTTTTTCTTCAACTGTATTGGTGTTTGCTCTTCCATATGGAACTTGATTCAGACTTGAGTCAGAAAAATTAATCAAGCTTTTAAATATTCTATTCCATCAAACTGTAAATTAAATTAATTGAAATTAAAGCTATGAAACCATTTTAACGAAAACCGATTATTTCATAAAAATCCCTTTTGAAAATAAAAAGTTATAAGCGATTAAATTTTCAAAATTTATTACTTTTAGTCAGATAATATAAAGGTGCATATTGAGTCGCCCTGTAGGGAAAATGTTTACATAGAGACCTGAATTTTTGGCTTCTGAGGTTCTCAGGTGTTAACTTTAATATGAGTATTTCAAATTAAAAATTTTGAAAACAAATTCATGATGCGGGAGGGAAGACAAAAGGGAAAGAAGCACAAACAAAGAGTTTAACAATGCTCTCATTCTCTCATTGTTTATGAGATATTTTAATTCTCATTTATCACCGTATGTGTGCATTAAAACACAACGTAAAAATAAAACAAAAACCTAACAAAAGAATTTTTGTTTCTTGCAATTTTTGTGCAAATAACCTTCGTAAAAGCAAATGTGACCTGATAAACTATATCGATTTACAACGAAATTCAGATGCGATTTTTATCTAAAAGATTTATAGGAATGTAAAAATAACAACATAAACTGAATTGTTCATAAAATATATTTTATGTTTACTAAAGCGGCATGGCCACAATGTTTTTGGGGTCTTTTGTCAAACCATGTTGTATATTTATTTCATAGCTGTGCAGTATAATTATTCTTATTAGAGATATTTAAAAAGAGATTGAAATAAAACATATTACCGGTATTCACAATGTAGAGTACTTGTCCTAGTAAAAAAGCAGAAGAGCTATTTATTGACAAACATTTATATTTCTAATGTATTTTGTTATGTTAAAAATAACTCTTTTTATGGAGCACCTAGATTTCCAAAATCTGTAAGCGACTGATATTTTTTTTAAAGTATATAAAAAGCTCTCTTGGTGCTATAAGAACTTCATCCATCTTTCTTAATTCGTCACTACATTTTTCGCATTGTAATTTTGCAATGACTTTAAATTCCACGTATCCAACAAAGTATCTCATAGAAACTAGTTCGAAATTTATAGCTGCAGATGTGACTTTCAAAATCAACATTGTCAATTTTATGGCAACTTGGTTCTTTATGTTCCTCTTGTTTATGATGGAGTTTCGTGCGTTTTGTTACCAGCAAGAAACATACAGGCTTATTAGACAGTAAAAGACCATAAAATGTTGGAAAAACCTTAATTGTTTAAAAATCAGATGCACAATAACTTCACTGCCTGTTTTTGAAAATAAAAAATTTCCATTTGGGAACTTACATTAAAAACAAAAACAAATTTTAGTTTTTTATTGTAAATTCCCAAACGAACATTTTTATTTTAATTTAAAAATACAGACAAAATACCCATAAATACAAACGGTTCCAATATGGTTTCTGCATTTCGCAGCAATAGCAACGTTTACTGCATTAGTAATATGATTGAAGATAATAAATAATATTGTAGAGAAAACACTTTTCACACTTTTATCTTTTAATGGTATTAAATATCTCTACATTGTAAGTACATAAATAAATTGACGACAAAAAGGGAACTATAATTCGGTTTAATTTATAGTAATTATAGTTTAATTTTTACAAAAATAAAACACATAATATTGCCCTACAATTACACAATCGGTAGCATTAGCTCTTACGTTGGTTATTTACACCAGTGATGCCGTTTGGTTACATTTGTTACATTTTTCGTAACTTTTCGACCCTCTACGTAACATGTATAATTTTCATTTTTTGGACCTTATTTTCGTAACTTTTCAGCCCTGAAAAAGTAGAGTACACATTTTTAGTACTTTAAATGCATATCATGCCACGAATGTTTCTATTAAATAATAGTGTGAGTTATTTGTAATTTATTACCACCTAAAGCTAAGTACTCTGTTCAAAATTTCGTGCGAACTGCTGTCAAACTACATACAAAATATTTGGAATGAAATATATGCGAAATAATTTCGCAAAAGCAGTACTTTGTTTTTATTGTGGAAAACATGTGAAATACATCTGGCAACCTTAATTTTCCACACGAAATAACATAAGCAGTACTTCTTTCGCACGAAATTAAAAATAACAGCTGATCAATTGTTGCATATACAATTTTTCGCATGAAAAAACCATAATTTTTCGCAAGTATGAACAGATTACTAGGCTTAAGTCTAGATCATTTTGAGACAAACTCTAGAAATGCGAAAGATCTTAGTAATCCAATATTGTGCATTTGGAATATTTCGTTAGATAAAAAAATTGTATTGCTGAATCACATAACTCTGTTTTTAGACACTTGAAGAAGTCTGTTGAAAATATCGTATGTCATTAATGTAGCTGTCATTTCATACACCTAGTAGTCATGCTAAAAGTTAGAAAATTCAATTGAGGACATGATGGGAATTATCGCGGTATATTTTTGTTGAAACTCCAAAAGGTTATATAAATTTCAAAATACCAAGTCCAGCAACACACAGCTTTATAGGAATCTAGAGCACCACACAGCTTTATAGCAATATTTTCGCTCAGAAATGTTTGAAACCCCTACTAATGTCCCGGAGATTTGATATAATAGATTTATTAAAACAATTTCCTTATTTAAATAATATTATGCTCTACCATAAGTCCCTGATTTATGTGCTGGATAATACCGGGATTAAGTTTACAATTTAATGAATGTTGTGTAGATAATATTTAGCCAACTAAAACTTATAAAAAGCTCGGGCCGAATTACCGCATTCGTGATCGAATGAGCTATCGTATCGAAAAAGGTTTCTATATCGAAATTATAATAAAATTTACTATATTTCTTGCTCGATATCGAATGCCATAATCTCAAATAAGATAATTACGATCAGTTTTACTCGATATCGAATGCTGTAATTCGGACTCTGGTTATAGTAACCGATTTAATACGGACATAATTATTGTTGTTAGTTACATGTTATTAAACCTTATTAGTATTTATTTGGGAAGAATTCACACATCCACACTTTGCATGGTAAATAGAGCAAACATGTGTATTTTTGCTCTCTTCAGTTCTCTAAGTGTGAACAGGGTTGCCAGTCTTGGGGATTTGTCCCCAAATGTGGGGATTTGTCCCCAAATGTGGGGATTTTGTAAGGTTTTTGGGGGCAGAACATTTCGTTTGGGGACTGGGGATTTTATTGGGAATATTTGAAAATATTTCGGGGATTTTATGGGGATAAAGTAATTAGGTTAAGGTTGTTTTATTATCGATAATAGCGATAAGTTAGCAATAAGTAAACATTATTTCATGTTCTGTGAATAGAAATAAGAGATGCTTAATGTTGGAAATAAAACTATTTTTTGAAAGTAAATTTTCAATTCAAAATACAAATTAATTATTTTATTTAAGTTTAGCAATTAACTTCAAAATTAATAGTTTTCTCAATCAGAATTATTTTCCAACTGAAGTTTTAAACAAATTATTTGATATTAAATTCAAAGTTAACATTTTAAATATTTTTTTTAAATTAGGGTATGAAGATTAATTAAACATAAAGTTGATAACATATAAACAAGTACTTATTTGTAACATTTCTCCCCCTCGTTAAAACCTCGTTTTAACCATCACAATTTTGAGAATCTGTCGTTCGCCTAACATCCAATACTGCTAGCTTTGCTACTGGTCTTTTGAAGACACCATTTTTGGTAACAACTTCGGCACTTCTAACATTACCATCGTGTGATTTACAGACTGATTGAACTACTCCCTTAGGCCAATTGTTTCTTGGTAGATTTTGATCAACTATGACGACAATATCACCAACTTGAAGGGGACTACATTTCTTAAACCACTTCGTACGTTTCGTTAATGTCGGAAGATATTCTTGTATCCACCGTTTCCAAAATAGATCAGCAAAATGCTGCATTTTTCTCCAATGTTTTCGTAACACACAGTCGTCCACAGAAAATTCGCCCAAGGACTTGTCACCATTTGAAGATCCCAAGAGAAAATGGTTTGGAGTTAAGGCTTCATCAGTTGTTGATTCTAGATCAACATAAGTTAGGGGTCTAGAGTTAATAATGCGCTCACATTCTAGTAATCCATTGTACAGCGTGTTGTCCTTAAATACGAACATGGGCATTATTTGTTTCAGTACTTTCTTTACCGATTGAACTAAACGTTCCCAACTGCCTCCCATATGTGGTGCCGCCGGTGGATTGAAGTGCCAGGTTGTTGATGATGACGTGAATTTAACAGTAATTTTTTGGAAATCAACATATTTAAGAGCATTTTTTAGCTCCGTTTCAGCTCCTTTGAAGTTTGTGCCATTATCGCAATATATCTCAATAGGTGTACCTCTCCGAGCAACAAAATTTTGAATTGCTATAATACAACTGTCAGTTGTCATATCATATGCAACTTCCAGGTGTATTGCCCTTATAGTTAGACACGTAAAAAGTACACCCCAACGTTTCTCTGTATGTCGCGCAACTTTAACATATAACGGTCCAAAATAGTCAATACCGACATACGAAAATGGACGTGTAAATGGTGATAGTCGGGCCTTTGGTAGCATGGACATTTCAGGAACTATAGGTGTTGAATTTAAATTCTTACAAAGTTGACAATTCCTTCGTACCTTTTTTAACTCAACTCTTAATCTTGGAATGTAAAAATACTGACGCAATTCATTGAGGCACGTGTCATGGTGAATATGGTAAAATTTTGTATGAAAGTGTTGTATCAGCAACCCAGTGCAATAGTGATTTCTTGGTAATATTATTGGATGTTTTGCATTTTCATGTATAGCACGAGCCAAACCAATTCTTCCGTTCATTCGAATTACCAAATTTTCATCTATATAGGGGGAACATTTATATAAAACACTTGATTTTGAAATTTGTCCGCTCTTGTTTGATAAGACAGCAAATTCATCTTTAAAACCATCGTACTGTATTTTTCGGTAAATGATGTTTTCAGCCATAGCATTCAGCTTAGATGCTTTTGGGAATAAATATGGTTGATTTCTTGATATATGGAATTTCATCTTCAACTTGTGAATGAATGTATAAACTTTGACAACAGTTTGAAGAAGTCTTTTCCATGATGAAAATTTGCTGTGCATTTTGATCTTCTTTTCGAATTAGCACCTGATGAAACATTTCCTTGATGTCTCCACAAATCGCAAATTTTTTCAAACGAAAACCATACAGAACAGAAAGTAGTGGTGCCATCAAATCAGGACCTTTTAATAACATAGAGTTTAATGAAACTCCATTCACTTTGGCTGCTGCATCCCAAACCAATCGAACTTTATTTGGCTTATTCGGATTTGTGACCGTAAATATGGGAAGATACCAAGTAACGCCATTTGTTTTATTAACTTCACTTTCTGATAATTTTCGAGCATAACCTTTTTTTACCAACTCATCTATTTGTTGTGTAATAAGTGGAATATGTTCGGGATTTGTTTTTTTCTCGAGGCATTGAAGACGTTTCATTGCCATTGGAAAAGTGTTTGGTACTTCTGTTATGTCTTCTTTCCAAAGGAGCCCAGTTTCAAATCTCTCGCCGGCACGTTTAGTGGATGTTTGAAGTAAGAATTTGGCACGTTTTTCTTCTGGTGAGGATAATTCGTACTTCCGTCCAACGTTTTCTAAAGACATGTATTCAGATACTATCATATTTAATTTTTCCATTTCATAATCACAGTTACAGTGTTCAATTTTGTGATATCCCAGAGTTTTCTCAATATTCGAATCACATCCGCCATGAATAACCCATCCCAACCTCGTTTTGGATGCGCAGGGTTCACTTATAGCCCCTTCAATGATCTTTAATGAATTGCACACGTAACCATTGTTTAATCCAATAAGAATTTTTGGGCAAACATTGTTATATGTTGATAATGGAATATTTTTCAAATGGCGATACGCTTCTAAATCACACTTGGATACACTTTGTACTGGCAAAGAAAGATTTTTAACACTTCGTACATTAAAAAGTTCATATCTTTTAGAATTTTCATTACAACCCGAAATACAAACATTAACTTGCATAGATTCTTCTTCTGTGCGACGAGTTTCTGAAGTCCATTTTAGACACAGGCTATTAACATTACCTTCTAGTCCAAGCTGCTCACAAATATCATTTTGTATAAGGGTAACATTTGAACCATCATCCAAAAAAGCAAAAATTTCTACGGAAACTCCCTTGTTATACAAAGTAACTGGTAAAATTTTAAAGAAGGTTTTGGAGACATCTAAATTTGAATGAGTTGTCATAATGTTATTCGTTTTAAATTTGTGCAGTAACTTATGATGTCTAGCTTCGCAGTTTTCAACAGGACACTTTGCATCGGAACAACGATAATAACCATGCTTCTGGAGGCACAAACGACATAGTTTAAACTGATGAACTTTATCCCAACGATCGGACAGTTTCATTTGGGAAAACTTTTCGCATACGTCGACCAAATGATTTTTGTTACAAATAACACATTTTTGACTTTCTATTGGTTTCTCCATCTCATGTTCATGTACATTACCAGTTGTTTTGTATGAAATAATTGATGGACTGACTTTAGATACTGCCTCTGCAATATCAAACAACCATTTGGAAAAAACTGATATGTCGGCATCTTTCAATGCAATATACATGGCCCAATTGAGTTTTGTCTGAGCTGGCAACTTGTCTACGAGTTCTTGAAGAAGCAAGGGATTGTTCATATGAGCTTCTAAACCAGATGCTTCCAGGGTAGAACAAAGATTTCGAACTGAAATAGCGTAGCTTACAAGAGCATCAAGTTTATCCGATTTTGGAGCTGCTTCTGATCTAATTTTTTCTAAAAGCGTATTAATTATTATTTCTGGGCGACCAAACATCATCTTAAGCGTTCGAATCACTTCTGGTACATTTTTTGGCAGCAAGAGATGACAACTTACAGCTTCGAAAGCTTTACCTTTTAAGCATTTTTGTAAGCGTAAAAGATTTTCCGAATTGGAGTATCCACACAGCTTTGTGCTTTCTATAAATGAGCTGATAAATAATGGCCATTCTTCGGGCTTTCCATTAAATACAGGTAAATCGGTAGATAGGGCCTTGCGCGCTGAAAGTTGACTTTTCGACAAATTGAATGCATCTCCCTCTGAATATATCTTCGGAATCGCCCCTTTATCTCGGTTAATTTGTTCATTATTGTTTTCGGATCGACTGGGAGAATTATGCAATGAATTCCTATATTGGGGCTGAGGATTGGTTTGCAAATTCGAAACCCATTCCTTAGTACGTGAGATGGATTCACTACGTATGCTTTCCGCAACATCTTCTGAAATTGCTAGAATTTCAAATTTTCTTTTAAGAAATCGAGTTTCTATAGCTTTTTCCTCCTCTAGGCGTTGAAGTTCTAAATTAACTAAGCGTTTTCTTGAAGACGTAGTGGAGCATATTGACAAAGCTTTTATTTTATTTACAGAACGTTCACTTACTGGTCTATCAGTTACTCTTCCTGTGCATTTGGAACATATCCAGTCGTGGTTTTCTACTGAGTCGGTTACACCGGCGCATGTGAAGTGATACCACACATCACATTTATCGCATTGGACCATTTCATTAGTATCTTCCACGTTGCATTGGCCGCAACTATTACCAGGATATTTTTTCTCACTAGGTTCACCATTATGTTCGCTTGGTTTACTAGCATCATTTGGTGGTGTATGAAACATTATCGAATTTATTAATTTTGAAGAATGTTGGAAATAAAACTATTTTTTGAAAGTAAATTTTCAATTCAAAATACAAATTAATTATTTTATTTAAGTTTAGCAATTAACTTCAAAATTAATAGTTTTCTCAATCAGAATTATTTTCCAACTGAAGTTTTAAACAAATTATTTGATATTAAATTCAAAGTTAACATTTTAAATATTTTTTTTAAATTAGGGTATGAAGATTAATTAAACATAAAGTTGATAACATATAAACAAGTACTTATTTGTAACACTTAATGCTATTGAATGTACAAGATGGGGCAAAAGTAATCACCCAATGTTCTTTTGCTGTATTTTTTTTTTTAATGAAAAACTTTGGTTCTTCTTGTGAAAAAAGTTTTTCATAAAAAAAATACAGCAAAAAAACATTGGGTGATTAGATTTGACCCACCTTGTACGTATCATAACATATAATATGATATAATCTTTAAATCCAAAGCAGTATTTTCAAAAAGTTTTCTAATTGTAGGATTTTATGTGCAGATCAATACAAATTTAGATGGTAAAGTTCAGTGCAAGGTGTAATTCTGTAACTTCCAATTGAATTTACAATTGATTATTCTCAAATTTGTTTATAAAGATACCACTACTAATTTTATATAAGATTTGAAACGATGTATTACGGAATACAGTGGAAAAAAAGGTTCAACCAATTGGTATGAATATTTTCAAAAGAAACTGACAAATTCACAAGAATTTTGGTTTCAAGAAACCTTCTTTTATAACAATTAATTCGATTTATTAAATATGTAGTTAAGATTTGTGAAAATTGAAAGAAAAACAATATTTGGGGATTTTTGGGGATATTTTTAATTTTGGTTGGGGACAGCGATTAAAAGTACCTGGCATCCCTGAGTGTGAACACAAACCAACAACAAATTGTCTTTGCAAAATTCGTGAGGGAAATTATATGAGAGCGGGTCGTAATGATACAACCCGCCATAAGAAATTTCGCTTGTACATGATGCGCATTCTATATGATATATATTGTTTGATAATACCTAATGTTTTCTTCTTAACGTTGTTATTTTGCTTAACATAGACAAAGTGTGCTCTCGGTATGATTCCTCATTTTTTTGCCACTAGTAATGTTGGCCTATTGTGTTGTCGTATATACTCTTTACTTGACAACTTATTAGCTTTTATTCCGGTGGTTAAAAAATAATCTACTATAGACATGATGATTGGTATCAAGAGAGGTTGTATTAGCAAGTTCTTTATGGGATCTTGGGTATGGCGCTTATTTAAATTATAAGTCTGTTCTAAAATGGAAAGTTTATTGTAGGCATCGGAGGATGCAACAACTGCGTTGTTTGGGAGATAGGATAATGTTGGTGTATGAAAAGTTCTAAAAGGTACTGGCTTGTGATTTGATGTTGATTGTGTGAATGATTTTTTTGCGAATATTGTTGTGACGAAATACTTGAGATTAATTGCTTTGATGATTCTGAGATTGCTTGTGTTAGTAAGGTGGATTATGGTTTTAAATAAGTTGAAGTCGAAATATGTTGGTACTGATGTCATTGATATCAGGGTTTTAAGATTAATTTGTCTTCTGTTTCTTGACTACATCTATATTTCCTATTGCTGGAGGACCGCTCGAGTTGTTCCCATACCAAAATCGAAGGTTGTAAACAGTCCTGATGATCTCGATTCTTCCTGTGCTTTCGAAAATGTTTGACCATTTGATTAAGGTCCAGATTTTGGAGTCACAATTTGCATATCTTAGGACACAACATTGCAATTAGAAATAGCATTAATGCTAATAGGTTGACCGTTTTTGCCTCGCTAGATTTAAGTTTGACTTGAATATTTTAAATTAAGGATTGACAATGTGAATCAGTTTCGGTACCTCAGAATTGTGTTGGACAGCACAACGGATTTAGTATCCTACATTAATATATTGAACGGAAAGATTTTGTTGTACTTACGTATTTTTTCCATAACCGTAACCATATAAAACAACTGTTCCATATGGAAAAAAGTTCGATTTTGCAACAAAAAAACGCAAAAATTATATGACTTGGATTACAAAATATTTATTTTGATAGATATCCCACTCGCATCCCACTAAGCGACCAAAACCTCTTAAATGAATGGACCTAAGCTTTATTTTGAGCTATAAACAAATTTAAAAGAAGGGCCCATTTTGGAAAAAAAGTCAACATAGTTTTTGATTTTGCAAAAAAAAAATCAAAGATTGTATGTTTTGAGTTACAAAACATTTATTTTGATAGATATCCCACTCGCATCCCACTAAGCGACCAAAAGCCACTTAAAAGAATGGACCTAAGCTTTCTTTTGAGCAAAAAAAATATTTTAAAAGAAGGTCCGATTTTGAAAAAAAAAAGTCAACAAATTTTTTGATTTTGCAAAAAAGTCAAAAATTTTATGTTTTGAGTTACAAAACATTTATTTAAAAATTTTTGGTTATAATTTTTTTCACTACTAAATTTAAAAAAAATAAAAATTGAAAAAAAATTTAAAAAATAATAAAAAAAATGTTTTTAAAGTTTAAAAAAAAAACAATTTACCTAAAAATATTTAAAATTTGTATTTTAAAGTATAATTTTGTGAAGGGAATATACGACTCTACACACCCGAATATAGCTCTCTTACTTGTTATTTTTTAATTTCAGACTTAAACGGGAACAAGAATCACTTGACAACATTAAACAATATTATGTAAGATGTCGTTCGGAAGATGAAAAATATCAGGCAATTCAAAACATATATGGTAGCATTACTATAGGACAAGCTATTATTTTCTGTCATGTAAGTATACAAATTGTTCTTTTTTTTTTTAAAGTAACTTTTTGCTAGTGGTGATGATCAGGTAGGCCAAAAAGTGTTTAATATTCCCAAAATTGGTTCAGATATTTGTCAATTTTTATTCCAATTTTTTAAATCGATGTGAATCGTGTTTATCATCAAGACTTTTAAGTATTTTGAAAAAGAATTGCTGATCCATCAGTTATCTGTGGTATATGATTTTAATATTTATGAAATCTAAGATTTTAAAAGTTGGAGCGGGCTTAAATTAAGATTCTAGTCATTTTAAAACAAATAAAAATGAAGGTGCTTTGGCAGAATTTGATACATAAAATAGTGTTGATATCCTCCAGATTAAATAGTCGAGTAAGTTGCATCTTCTATGTGCCAGATTTGTGTATTCTTGTGTACTGATGAATAATAAATTTATGCAAATTGTCACAATGTACTCTTGGCAACAGTAAGTTAATGTAACAAATTGTATAAGTTAGATTGCTTTTAAACAAATATGTACGTAAAAATTATTACCACCATGACATAATTGCTTTGATCATATTTGAGATTAACATTTTAAGAAAATAGGGAATGAAATTAACTTTTCTTAACCATCATCAAAAAAGATGGGGGGTATATTGATTTTGTCATTCTGTTTGTAACATATCGAAATATTCATCGCAGATCCACAAACCTATACTTACGTCTGGCTGTAGAAAGCAAAAAATATTTTTTGTTAAAAAATGTTTATAAACAAAATATAATTCTTTGCCTTATAAGGAGTAAGATCGAAAAAACCTTAACACACATTTTTCCTTAAAACTTTTATCACAAGTATTATTTGATTTTTTTTTTAATCAGTTACCTTCGAAAAATATGCCAGTTATGTTTAATGGCAATTATGTTAATTTGAAAGAAAAAAGTGTGTACTAAAATTATCAAATATTTACAACAAAACCAAACTTGGTCCTACAAAAACCAGAACAAACAATCAAAGGTCTACCGTCAAACTGTTTCCAATGTTAATAAAGGTATTTATAGACGGCAATACTGAGTATTAACACTTTTCAAATTTAAAATATTATTGAAATCATTCGGTATTTCAAGAAATCGTTTCGAAAAAGACATTTATTGTTTACACGATAGTATTACAAATATTTTATTTCTTTGTTTATTGATATTTTTCTGCAAACTTTATTTTTATTTTATATTTTCTTGACATTTTTTTTTTGCCTTATTTGTATTTATAAATACACTAGCTTGACCGGGTGCGCTTCGCTACCCCTGTCGATGTAAAAATCGGTTCTGCCGTTTAGTAATTATTGTTTAAAAACTAAAGGTACCAATTTTACCCGTTTTTCCCCCTTTTTATCCCTTTTTGGTCCAAGTATTGAAAAAATAAGGATATATCTACGTTCCAAATTTCAATAAAATCGGTTCAGCCGTTTAGGCGTGATGCTCAAACAAACAAACAAATAAACAAACTTACAAAGACATTTATATATTTATATAGATACCCGATACATATGAAAATAAAAACTTAAATTGTTTTAAACATATTTTGAATACCGACCGTAAATCAAAAAAATCATTCGTATTTTTTGAAAACAGAATACAAATTTTGTTTAGACGATAAAATTGTATTATGTACTTGAGTTTTCGACAAATATTAATACTCAGTATTGCCGTCTATAAATACCTTAAACAGTATCAGGAGAACTTACCCGTTGATAGAAAACCTGGTTCAGATAGAAGGAATGGTATACATGATGTTTCTAAAGCCAATAAATAGAAAGCATATTCAAAAGAGCTCCCAAAACATTCGGTAGGAAAGCAGTCCGGTTGGCTCAGTACTCGGGCTATTTGGTACGAAAAGTTAAAGTCAATGCAGGTTTAAAAACATACGAGGCTCAAAAACTTCCTGACGTTGGTAAAAATGTACAGGCCAAAGACAGAGCACGGAAATTGAAGTCAAGTATTATAAAACAAAAAAATACATGCTTCATAATGAATGACGAAACGTAAGATCTGGAAATTTTTCGCATCTTCCGGGTCAATATTTTTATGTTGTTGATGCTTGAGGGAATGTTGTATAAAAGTTTAGAACCCAAAACCAGAAACAGTTCTTGGTTTGCGAGTAATATGCAGTTGCGGCAAAAGAAGCCAAACTATTTTAATTTATTTATTTCATCATAACCTAGCCTATTAAAGACCATAATCCGTCACAAATCACTACTTAAAAATATATAAACAACAATAAATATTTTTCTCTTACGATAAAATTAAAACAATAAATTATAAAATAGTCTGAGAAATAATAGCTCTACAATGTAAATGAACACATTTATAACAAACAATTAATATAATAATGAATTCTGAACATTAAATCAGAACAAAAATATAGGTTTAAGATTTTAGTAAAAAAAAATTATTTGTTACAAAGGGCTCTGTAAATACCGAATTTGTTTTATTTTATTTATTCATTGATTTTAATACATAAAAGCCTTCGTGTCCAATTTTACATGTATTTTTAGATTAATAGCCATGTATTACAATAATAACATCATTAATTTAAATTTAAAATCTAAAACTAAATATATTAGTGTAAAAAAGTAAAAAAATAAATTTTAAATCCTGAAAACCAGATTACAATAAAATTATATTCAAATATTAACAGAAGAAAGATATTGTAAAACTTTTAATTTATATTTAGATATGGAAAATGAGAATAATTTAAGATCCGATGGCAATTGATTCCAAATACCACAGATCCTTATTTTAAACGAATGTTCGAAAATAGATAGATGTATTCGAGGTACTTCAATTTGAATATTCCGAGTAGAACGAATAAAAGAAAATATACCAACAAGATAATTGGGTTGACCAGTTTTCATAATCTTGTAAAAATGTAAAAATATACGTAGATGTAAGTAATTTGTAAAATTACAACGTAGAAATATTGGAATGTATTTAGAAACACGGTCATGATCACACAACTTAAAATCAAAAACATACCTAAAATGTTTCTTAGTATACTCTTTAGACAATCAATAAAGCCTAACGCAGTACCAGATACGACCTCTAGGTAGTAATTAAACTGTGACATTAACAAGCCATATGCTAAACGGTATCTAACAAATTTCAGTGTGTAAGCTTTAAAAGAATAAAGTCTTCTTAATGTCAGACATGCTTTTTAAATTTTAGGCTGGAGTCAATAATAATGCCAAGGCATTTGATAGAGTCAATAGTCCTGCCATCAATGTAAATTGTAGGATTTAAGAAGTCATGATTTGGCAAATGAAAATGAATGGCTTTTGTTTTACACTAAGATCATTAGAGTTTATGCAATTAAGGATAAAGTTTAAACGATAATTAATTCTAATCTGGAAATTATTTTCCATTAAGCCTCCACTGAAAAAAAGAAAAATATCATCTGCAAAAACAAAGGCTTTACACATATCATTATCCATTAATGAAATACAATCATTCAAATACATTAAAAACTGAATTGGTTCCAGAACTGAGCATTGAGGAACCCCATAAGTAACAGTTCCAATACTCGAATTAATACGGAGTAGTGAAACAAATTGCGATCGTTCAGTTAAGTAAGAATAAATTAATCTACTAGCAGACTTAGAGTTTTCTTAAAAGTAATTTATGATTGACTCGGTCAAAGGCCTTTGATAAATCCAGAGAAACCATTGTACAGTTCTCATGGCGGTCAAGTTTAGCTCTTATTGAGTCAGTTAGAGCTATTAGTAATGAACTTGTACTATGATTTCGACGAAAAGCATATTGATTGGAGTGTAGTAATGAAAAACGTTCGCAATGGGAAAGAATCTGTATTTTATATTTTCAAGGATTTTCGAAATTGATGGTAAAATGCTAATAGGTCTTAAATTATCTGTACAGTAATTATTATTTTTTGCAATTGGTAACACTCTAGCAAATTTCCATGCATTAGGAAATTTGGAAACTGTAAAAATTGTATTAATCGAATGACAAAGATATGATGAGATCAGTGAAAATATAATTTTTAAAAACTTCATAGGAATCATATCATAAATTGTCGCATTAGATTCTGTAATATTTTGAAACGAAAACGTTCCTGGACTTTCAATAATATTATCAAAATTACCGAAGTGATTAGGTTGAAGCTATTCAAAAATCCCTCCACAATCAACTCAACATCACATTCCAATAACTCAGGACGTTCCGTACCTACACAACCAATCTCACGCAACTTGTCTAAATCCTTAAAAGCAATTACACCATAACTCTTACGTATCTTTCTAATGACAGATTTTGCCCTGTTTCTCATTTTACAATAATTTTGACAGCTATCCACCATACGATCTCTAAGGTGAGTTTTATATGCCATATCCCTTAAAGATCTAGCACGAATGACCTCCCTAGAATTCATGAAATTAACGTAATTAGATTTACGTTTAGCTCTGTACATAGGAACTAAACAATGAAGATTTCTTATAAAATTATTAAGAGAAGTAACTTGTTCATCCACATCATTAGTAAAAAAAATGGACGAATCATCAAATTGATTAATGGATTGTGCAAGCTCATCAAAATTTATGTGATTATAATCCTTAAGGTAAATGTCATTTGCTAGCAGTTGTGGACAAAATCTATAAGAATCTATAATGTAAATTAAACTATGATTGGATAATAAAAATGGGAATTGCATTTGACCACTATATTCTACTAAGGATGTTAGACTTAAAACGAAATAGGCGATTAGCGACGTGCTAAGGACTGAGATCGTAAAATTCTTAACACACGTTTTTCATTAAAACTTTTATCCCAAGTATTATTTGAATTTTTTTTTTTTTTTTTTGATCAAGTTACCTTTGTAAAGAATGTCAGTTATTATGTTCATTTGTTGTTAATCTGATTAAAATGAGTGACCAGAAAAAAGTGCGTTCTAAAATTATTTAATATTTTCAAAAAAAACCCAACTTGGTCCTACAACAAGTTGGCCAAACAATCAAAGGTCTCCTATCAAACTTTTTCCAATGTTATTAAACAGTACCGGGAGAACTTGTCTATTGATAGAACACCTGGTTCAGGTAGAAGGAATGGTCCACATGATGTTTCTAAAACCAAAAAATAGAAAGCCTTTTCAAAAGAGCTCCCAACAACTCCGGTAGGAAAGCAGCCCAGTTAGGTCAGTACTCGGACTATTTGGTACGAAAAGTTAAAGTCAATGAAGGTTTAAAAGCATACAAGGCTTAAAAAGTGCCTGACAAGAACTCTGCTAAAAATTTAGAGGCCAAAGACAGAGCACGGAAATTGAATTCAAATTGTATACAAAAAATATACCTGCTGCATAATGGATGACGAAATGTGCGTATGGAAAATTTTTCGCAGCTTCTGGGTAAATTTTTTTATGTTGCAGGGAATTTTCCCACTGCAATAAGCAGTTGCTGCATAAAAGCCAAACATTTGTTACAAACGGCTCTATAAATACCAAAATTTACACCAAGGAATGTTTACAAAAAGGATGTTTCCATTCATAAGACTTATTAATGTGTTCACTTATTTTTGGCCTGATTTGGCATCTGTCACTATGGTAAACAAGCCTTTGAGTGGTACAAGAACAATTATGTGGTATTTGTACCAAGAGAGGCAATTCCTCCAAACTACCTGGAGCTGAGTACAGTGGAGAGATATTGGGCTCTTTTTAAAAGACAATTGAAGAGCCCCAAGAAGGTGTCCAAAAGTGTGGTAGATTGTTAACGGAGATGGACAACAAAGTGCCACTATAAAAACCATAATGGAAGGGTTTTTGAAAAAGGTTCAAAATTTCATCATTAGTGATTAGAACTATAAAAATATTTTTTTGTAAATTGTAACAATAATTTCAATAAAATAAAAAAAAGTTCAAAACTGTAAGTTTAGTGGTTTCATTTCATTCGATCTTGTGTAAACATGTTAATCCACAGCGGTAAGCTAAAGAGCGAAAATTGTTAGACTTAGAAACTTAGAAACATTAAATAGCCCAGCAAAAACTTTACTTACTTAGTAAGCCAGCAAGTAATATTGGAGCAAACTGGTAACTACTTATTATTTGGCTGAAACACTAGTTACTGTTGTTTGAGATTTTCTAAAAATTCAGGGGTCCTACTTACAAATGTACTTACATTCAGCTCAATTATAAGTATTACATTCACAATAAGAATTGTAGCTAAAAAAAAAAAACAGAAAAATATTGCCTCGTGTGGGTATCGAACCGTGGCATTATTTGCTTGTGTTTGCTAGTCAAGCTGCTAACTCACTGCTCCATGTACGAGTTATTTTATTGTAAGTTAACAATGGTTTTAACATTAACATATAAATTAATATAATCTGAACAAAAAAATGAATGGCACTGACTGGTGTAGAACCGCTAACGTCTCGTTTTCCAGTCAAACACACTAGATAGCTGTGCTAAATGCAAAAGTTCATTACCAACCAGTACAAAAATAAGTACCTATTCTAGTAAATAAAATAACCACCACTCATTACAAAATAAGGCATGTGGTAATTAGTTGCCATTACAAAAATTCACAAAATTTTTGCTGGGAGGTTAAGTTAAAATCTCCTGTTACGATGTTACTAAAACTATCAATAAATAGAGATACACTTATACCATACATATTTCCTCGAAAAACAGTTTTATAATGTAATCTTTCAGAAATATAAATACAGACACCACCACCTCTAACGCTATCAGGTCGATCATTCCTAACTAGATTATAACCAGGGGGGTTACTCCCTAATTCGATTCGAAAGGAAATCGTTTCGAATTTCAATGTATTTAGCACAGATTTTCGAACATTTCCGTTTTCGGATTGAGTTACGCGGTAACCCCCCAGGCAGTGCTACTGATTGGGACAAAACATTTGACTTAAACCACGTTTCCAGGCAAACAAACTGTGTATATAAAAATAGTAGTTCTAGTATAGAAGTTACTTAGTATTATCAAAATAACAATATAAAAAAAGGAATGGTAAATATTTACAAAATAATTTTTTAAAGACCTTATTCAAAATCTATTTTTAAATTTATTACAGATTTATAAAACAAATTTTGTTTTATAAACCTTTTATAAAATTAAAAATTGATTATGAATAAGGGGGTAAATAATTAAACATTAACATTGAAAAGTTCATTAAATTCATACAAATTAACAGTCATCACCATTGTAATTTTACATTTAGGAACTTCACGATTTATAATGCTATATCGGATAATTTTTTTATTTTTTTTTGGAAAGTTTCCAGCACAGAGGAGAATAGTTGTCATTTAGGTATATGGTGGCTGTTAATCCACCCTCACCATCAGAACGCCTTAATGACTTAGTTTTAAAGTATGAAGACATTATACATATTATCTCGAATGAGAACATAACAAAATTTTACAAGAACTGCTGTTTTGTTCCTGATGTAAATAGCATTTATAATATCTTCCGAAATAATTTCAACTTTTAGATAAACACACAAGGCCACCATAGTTTCATTAAGGTTATTAAGGTAATCAGATAATCCAGTAATAATAATATCAGATCTATTTTGACGTAGATGAAGTAAGTGATTTTGTTATTCTAGTTCTTGCATTTTTTCTTAATGCTTATATTGTTTAAATCTATTTGGGTTTTACAATTGGTAACTCCGCCTTTAATCTCTTTTAAATTACTAGACAGATCTTAACGAATTTCATGAACAATAGATATCTTGTTCACTTTTCATTTCATCAGAGTGGACTTTAGACTTTTTAAGATCTGCAAATTCTCTTCGTATTTCTTGCTTAAAGGAATCATCATCTTCAGAATCAGGTGGATTTTCAATGCATTTTTTGCACTTATAAGACAAGTTACGATTTTTATCCAAATCAGAGAACATATCCTTAGACACACCGTCGCGGACCCAATTTAGACAACACGTGCAAAGCAAACTACGTTTATGTCCAATATCCAAAATCCAAATCACAGACACCACAAATATAAGACATTATTTTTATTAATTTTGTTTCTCAAATATAGTTTATAAGTAGGTAAAGGCTCATAGGCATGTATGTATTAAATCTTTGATGTTATAATGTCTTCATGTATACAACATTAATATCCCTGCAGTTCTAGGAGACAGTCCCGAACTAGTGATTTTACCCATCATTTAGGGTAGGAACTAGTTACTTCAATAGCTACGTGACTAGTTATTTTAACACGTGCATGTCCTAAGCAGGGGGTCAATTGACTATTTTTGACTATAAAGTGACTGTCTAATGGATGGCCAAAGTAGTCAACGCATTGGATTCACATACTGGTTAAATAGCGTCAGTTACCTTACTAGTTACCTAACTGGTAACTTGATCAGCTACATAACTAGGTATTTTAACATGTACGGGTGCTAATTGACCTCAAATAGTCAGGCAGTCCAATAAACGATAACTTGCAAATAAACCTTTCTTCGACAACTCTCCAATGGATTGCTTCTGGCGGGTAAAATAACTACTTTCTAAAGTACAGTACAAAATAAAGGTTTAAAGTGTCTTCACTATAGGTTAAAAAGAGACACAAAAGTGACTATTGACTTCATGATATGTTACATGGGATATCAGTATACTTAAGCAAAAATAAAAATTAACTGTATGGGAATTACATCAACACAATTTGTTTAAACCAGTTTGAACGAATTACTCACAAAACGTTTAATGTGTCTACACACCAGATTACTTAGAGACAGAGTGACAATTGTCTTCGCGCTAGATTACCTGGGATGTATAAAGTAATCAATTGTCTAATCTCTGCACTACAAAGAGCACATATGGATCAAATGACCAAAATATATAAATTGGAGTCAGCCAAGTGATAAGACATTTGTGACGATTACTGTCTATAAGGGATACATTGACACTTGCTTAACTGCTGCAGTTAAGCATGTAGTCAAGTGCAGAGATTAGACAATTGATTACTTTATACATCCCAGGTAATCTAGCGTGAAGACAATTGTCACTTAAGTGTCTCTAAGTAATCTGGAGTGTAGTCACTTTAAACGTGTTGTGTGATAATTTGTTCAAACTGGTTTAATACAAAATGATATAATTCTCATAGTTAATTCTTATTTTAGCTTAAGTATACTGATATCCCATGCAACATAGCATGAAGTCAATAGACACTTTAGTGTCTCTTAGTAACCTATAGTGAAGTCATTTTAAACGCTTATTTTGTACTGCACTTTAGAAATTAGTTATTTAACCCACCAGAAGCAATCCATTGGAGAGTTGTCGAAGAAAGGTTTAGATACAAGCCAGCGTTTATTGGACTGCCAATGATATGTATTTTAGCTGACTATTTGAGGGCAATTAGAACTCGTACATGTTAAAATAACTAGTTATGTAGCTGATCAAGTTACCAGTTAGGTAGCTAGTAAGGTTAAATAACGTCAGTTATTTAACCAGTATGTGAATCCAATGCGTTGACTACTTTGGACCAGCTATTAGACAGACTCATTAATTTGTAAAATACAAATATAAACGAATTTATTTGATTAAATTGTGTTGATTATTGATACAATAACTTCTTTAAACTATATATTTTCTTTGTAAACGATTAATTGACACAGAAATATTATTTTCAATCAGTTGCCAGAAATTATTTTGTTTTTTACATCAAGGAATGTTTACAAAAGAGGATGCTTCCATTTTTAAGACTTCTTAATGTGTTCACTTGTTTTTGGCCTGATTTGGCATCCTGTCACTATGGTAAGCAAGGTCTTGAGTGGTAAAATAACAATAATGTGGTATTTGTACAAAGAGAGGCAAGTCCTCCAAACTGCCGGGAGCTAAGGCCAGTGGAGAGATATAGGACTCTTGTTAAAAGAGAATTGAAGAGCACAAAAAAGGTGACAACTTGTTCGAACAATGTGACAGAAAGTACTATAAAAACCTTAATGGAAAAGGTTCATTAATTCATCACTATTGATTAGAACTATAAAAATAATATATTTTGTAAATTTTAAAAATAATTTCAATCAAATAAAAAATCGAAACTGTAGGTTTAGTGGTTTCTTTTTATTAACATTTATGTATGTAAATGTAACAAATAAAGATAATTTGTACTTTGTAAACATATTTTTATTACAAAAAAAGAAATTTAAGTTTTTCCAGTTTTTTTTTTTTTTAATTTTTTGTAAATATTTAAACTTACCCTGTTGATAATTTTATATGTGGCCATTTATGTTTAATTTTATATTTAAAACAATATTAATGACAAATAAAACAATTGGCTAGGATTCTGTAACTGAAGGAATAAAAAAATAAACTTAAAGATCTGCTGACCAAACTCTTAAGCAATATTTGTTAGAAGCATCTTCATTCCTGTGAATGGATCAATAAAAATGATTTACCAGTTGATGTGAATCAAAACCTATACTTAGAAATGTGTCCGACATCTGTTCCTGTTCGATGTTTACTATTCTCAGAACACAAGACTAGAATCTTGGTATCGTAAATATTACGATTGTCATTCGAATAATCGAGTGGAAAAAATATTTTTTATTCGAAGAAATAAAATTTTTAAATTTAGAATAAAAAATTTTTCGATCAATAATTGTCGAATAATCAAATACTCGAATATAATTGGGATCGTAAATATTAGTGTTGTCATTCGATGAAAAAAATGTTTCAATTTAGAATAAAATAAAATATTCATACAAAAATTTGAAGAAAAAAATTATTATATTAACTAAAAATAAATTTGTGAGTAGTATAATAGGAACCGATTATGGCCAATTGGCTAGGATTCTGTAACTGAATGAATAAATGAAATAAAAAAAATTTTGAAGAAATTAATCCCAAAGGAACAAGACGATGATTTCGTAATGTTAATCAAAGATGTTCATCAGTGAAAATTTCAAAAGTATTAAATGCCAGGCAGAGCTTCGAATTTATTATTTCAATTTGAGCTTTATTCACTAAAAATCTTAATTCGAATTTATTTATTCCAAGTAATATAAAAAGCCTATAAGGCCATTCAATCCTTAATTCGAATGTTTTTATTTAAAGGAATTCATTCATCGTTGAATTAATTCATAACAGAATTCATTCATCCTTTGAATGATACAATTTTTGTTAATTCAAATCTAATACAAATTGAATTAAAATATATTTTTTTATGTTTTTCTATTAATACCGTATAAATCTACATATTTTTTAGACTCGCAAGGCGGCTGGCTGGTTAGCAGGAAAATTGTCATCAGATGGCCATTCCGTTGCTGTTCTCTCCGGGGATCTAACTGTGGAACAAAGATTAGCTGTACTTGATCGTTTTAGGATAGGTTTAGAAAAAGTACTGATAACGACTAATGTGTTGTCGCGAGGTAAACAATATTTTTTGTTAATGTCAATTAATACGTAATTTATGCCGTATATTCCAATTATATTTGGGAAACTTAAAAAAGGTATTGATGTCGAACAAGTTACAATTGTCGTAAACTTTGATCTACCAATGGACGCCAAGGGCAATGCCGATTGTGAAACTTATCTACATCGCATCGGAAGGACAGGAAGATTTGGTAATATTTAATTTAAACATGACATAACATTAAAGTTTTATTTTTTTATTATTATTAACGTATTATATTCAACAGGTAAGAATGGCATTGCAATTAATCTAGTAGACAGTGAAAAAGCAATGGCCATCTGTCGCACTATTGAACATCACTTTAAGAAAAATATCAAGGAACTTAATGCTGACAACACCGAAGAAATTGAAAAAATCGGAACTTAAATCTCATTTTATAATTTTGATTAAAAATTACAATACGTACATGTGTGTTTATTGATTAAATATTTTTATTTTTTTATATCTACAATCACAAATACCCAATATAACTTTCGTTAATGTTATGCAAATTGCTTTTTTACATTCCTCTCATTATTTATAGTTTATAAAAAAATAAACTTAAAATAAAACAGAACAACTATATATTATACATATTTATTTAAACATCATCCGCTTAGTTTGTCACACTGAATTTGGTAGCTGACAGGCTCGTACGGCAACCAATTGAAGCAGAACAAAGATGGGTGAGAATACTTCGCTATATTCCAAATTTGTTTGGCCGCTAAGTTTAAGACAAAGCAAATATTTGAAGATTGCAACAAGAAATAAAAAGTAAGTGCTCCACATAAAACGATGCAAAGCTTTTCGTTTATTATCCGAATCCAAGAACATTCTTATTCCAACAATTATACAAAAATACGCATTGCAAATGTCAATGCAAAAAAGTGGACTAAAAATCGTAAACCAATCAACAGAATTTTTTACAATAGTCCCAGATATTCGAAAAGCAAGTGTTATTGTGAATACAAGAAGGCCGCATAAATTAATCATTATTTCAAATTCGGTTAGTCCTAGCCATCGTACGAGCTCCGATAGCTTAAACATGTTGTATTACTATTGTTGTGAATTTGTTTAAATTGAAATGGCAACATCTACGTCATACACCGAATTTCGAATAATTTTAATGTGAACTGCTGAATTATTTCTTCGCTGAATAGAAATATCGTCGGCATCACACAGTGGATGATATTCATCTGAAAATATATAAAAAAAGGAAATTTTTAAATAAAATTAAATTTATGTAAAATTTAAATTGAATTTCCAAATAAAATATTTTCCACCAATTGTCTTCTAAAATTCTCTAAATAAATGTATGTTCCTAGCTAATTTCGGTTTGTATTGGCGGAATTAAAGGTTCCGAACTTGATAGACATTTTTATTGATTGTATCTCCAACAATTTGTATGCCCTATTGTTTGAGTCGATGCACTCATGACAGAAGTATACGAGGTCTCACTTTTTCTATTTTCGCCATATTAAGGTTCTGACCAAAGTATAAGTAGTAGTCCGACTCCAAAGAATAATAACAAGAAGTTAAACGCTGTCAAAAAAAACCTAAGTCGGTTGTCATAAAAAACCTAACTCTATGAACACAAAGATGGGCAAAAGGAAGAACAAACGCATAATTTATGCCAGAAAAGAAAACGCCATTAAATAGATTTGTACGTTTCTTAGGTAGGTTAGGTTAGGTTCCATGGGCAGCCGCTCCTCAAGCAGCTCACTTGGGTCCATCCAAATCTGGGGGGTTACTCCCTAATTCCATTCGAAAGGAAATTGTTTCGAATAGCAATGTATTTAGCACACATTTTCGAACATTTCCGTTTTCGGATTGAGTTACGCGGTAACCCCCCTGATCCCTTTGTGATACCCAAGGGGTAGACAGCATGGTATTTACAATACTTCCGTTGCCTCCAGATTAAACCAGCCAGATTCCCGGATGAAGGAGTAGATTCATCGTTGATAGCTCATCCAAGCATGATAGGAATGGAGATCCTAGGATGCGTTCCCTCAGGTTTGTCAGAGCCGGGCAATGGCAGAAAAGGTGATTCACAGTCTCCTCCTCTTCTTCATTACGGCAGCTTCTACAGTAATCATTGTACCGTAGGCCCATTCTTCTAGCGTGTGCCCCAATTAAACAGTGTCCTGTAATAAAGGAGACAATTAGCCTTATTTGCTCACGACGGTAATCCACAAGTAGATTCGTCCTGCTGGCATCATATGCGGGCCACGTCGACCTCGCTATAGCACAGGAAGGTTCATTAGTCCACCTGTTTTGTGCAGTCTCATATAGTATCTGCTGAACAGCCATCTTGCACTTAACAAGGGAGATACCAGAAAAGGGATCGATCGCCTCATCATTCATCCTCGCACCCCTTTTGGCCAAAGCGTAAATTTAATTGCTATTTCTTTTGATTATTTTGAGTCTGTTCCTAGTTTTATTCTTAATAACTTGCGAAAAAAATTTGTTCAACATTAGCAGTAGCGACAGGTACTGACAAAATTGCATATACCAGCTTTTTTATATTAGGAAAAGCTTTAGATCCGTCAACACGTTTAGTTTTTTACGACTTCCCAAAAAGTTTCAATAGTTTATTCTTCTAATAAGCCCAAGTCTTCAAAGTTAATGTGCAGTTGTACACGCCACTCATCGTCTGTTTCTTGAATGTAGTACATTTCTACTATATTGAGCACAAACGACATAATTTAAAAATACTTTTGTTAGATTTCACAAAAATCATTTTCAAAATCAAACTTTTTAAGAGAGAATTGCAAAGCTCTACATAAAATTTTAAGCAATAATTTCTGAAGTCCTTTTCGCTATCCTCAGATAAATTATGCATTGTAGTTGGCACTAAAGAAACTTTCGCACCTAACTAAATACATTTGGATCTTTTTTGCAAGAAATCGGTGTACAGTGGTCATATCTACCTACTGTAAAAATCTTGCATCATTTTTTCTACTCTTTCGCAAAAAAATAAAATTGTATCCGTCTTCAAATTTCATTTTAATGTATTTAAAAAAAAACAGTTGTTTGCTTCTACAGAAAGTTTTTAAATTTAAGAGGAACCAATGCGATATACATATAATCTTCCTTTACTATATATTCAAAAATGTTGCCGTATAAATGGTTTATTGAACTATTTATTAAATGTAGTTGTGAGTTTTCGTTTTGAAATAGTCGGTTTAGTTTGTTAATATCATTTAAAATTTTTTATGCAAATAATTTATTCTTTGTGTACAATCAAACTTTTCCATGTCACAAAAATATTTTTAAGACTTCTAATCTGCTCAGAAGCTGATTTACTGTAGCTTCGGGCGATAGTCAAAGCGTTTGGGAAGGGTGCAATATTTTTCTGGGATTATAATCCAACAACACTTGTAATTCTAAAAATAATTCGGACCATTTTACTTCAATATATTTCGTAAAAAATTACAAGCGAACGAGTGGCAAATACATTTAAATATAAATAATGTGGACAATCTTGTTTTAGCAATGCAGAAACAGAATTGTAACACCAATCATTATATTGGCACCATCCGCAGCAAAACCTATTAAGTTTGTTTTATAGTTTATAATATTATTGGTAAAATTATAGCTTCAGAAATTGGAATTAAAATAAAAAAATTGAGTGTACAAATGTAAAAACTGCACAATTTACAGAAAAACTTACATTTTTAAACAAAGAACTTCAAAACTGCTCAATGCTTAGAAAAACTGCAAAATGCAGATAAATCTGCACGCTGATGGCAGCATACGATCATATACATACACAACAAACTTACATTCGTTTTATTTTTGTTGGACACGATACTCACTCACTTTTCAATGTCAGTGAGCGAATGAATGTTACAGCTTTGACGTGTGAAGTGAAACATTGAAACAAAATGAGTACTGAAAGAAATATATGCATACCGCCCAGTTGAAAACGCTCAGTATGATGAATGATTCACTTCGCTTAGTTGAGTGAATAGTTCAATTGAACTAGGTCATTCATGAGCTACACAACTCTACAAATCATGACTTCTTAAATCCTACAATTTACATTGATGGCAGGACTATTGAAAATGTTGACTCTATCAAATGCCTTGGTATTATTATTGACTCCAGCCTAAAATTTAATCTGCACATTGATTGGCTTTCTAAAAGAACATGTCTGGGATTAAGAAGACTTTACTCTTTAAAAGCTTACACACCGAAATTTGTTAGATACCGTTTAGCATATGGCTTGTTAATTTCACAGTTTAATTACTGCCTAGATATCATATCTGGTACTTCGCTAGGCTTTATTGATTGTCTAAAGAGAATACTTAGTAACATTTTAGGTATATTTTTGATTTTAAGTTGCATGATCATGAACGTGTTTCTGAATATATTCCCATTTTTCTACGTTGTAATTTTATAAATTACTTACATCTACGTATATTTTTACATTTTTACAAGATTATGAAAACTGGTCAACCCAATTATCTTGTTGTATATTTTCTTTTATCGAATACATCTTTCAATTTTCGAACATTCGTTTAAAATAAGGATCTGTCCTATTTGGAATCAATTGCCATCGGATCTTAAATTATTCTCATTTTCCATTTCTACATATAAATTAAAAGTTTTACAATATCTTTCTTCTATTAATATTTGAATATAATTCTAATCTAAAACTAAATACATTTGTGCACTAATATATTTAGTTTTAGTTTTTAAAATTGAATGATGCTGTCATGGTTATTAATCTAAAAATAGATGTATAATTCGGCTATTATGTATTGTGTTAATTTCAAAATATATTAAATATATTTTGGCATTAATTCCCAAACATACATCATAAAAATCCTCTTGTAATATTATTATAACATATACATATACTGCATGCAGTAATGGTATTAAAAGTGTTATCTCTTTGTAACAAAATAAGTTCCAAATTTTCGTTAAATATTAAAAACTGTCATAGATACTTATTTCCGAAAATTCATTAAAAACGATCCCCTTTTCAACTTGAACTTTCGTACTTGTAAGACAATCCGTCTCAAAGTTAAAATGAACTTATGAATTGTTGTTGTTTTCTTTTACTTTTAATTTCATTTGGAATATCATTGTATTTAGCTGAGAACTAAAATCAACAAACAATTTGGTCTTAGGCTCAGAGCATATTCCTTTCCAATTTGTCCAGACTTCATAATCTTTGACATCAAAAAAGGCATTGAAACCAATGAATAAATAAAATAAAAAGAGCAGGCGACAAAGAATTACGCCAAATTTTTTTACGGCATAAAAAGTTCTGGTAAAAACTTGTTTTTCTGTAAAAATATACAGTTTCAATTATGAACACTTTTATTTTTGATACACAGGTATGTTGAGTGTAAATAGAAATGAAAAAAAAAATTCATATCAGAAATCTTGTCCGATTAAGCGATGGAGCCACTGTATGTATGTTTAAAAAATATACTTAATTTACCTATTAAATGTATTGTTGAAGTGTTGATAGCATATGTAAGGGCATCATTTGAATTTTTAACTAAGCTTGATGCCAAATTAAGGCCTCGTAAAATTGCGTTTCCCAGACAATGTAAATATATTTCCTTTATACCGGCGTTTAAAAGATCTTCACAATGTTTTTGTTGTGCCTAAATTGAAAGTTCGTATAATTTCCACGTATAAAAATATTATTTATTCTTCAAACCTTAAAGTTAGATTTTGTTGTGATGTAAATGTCGTTTTGCCTTTTGTTTACTTTTGGCGGAGGCTTCTTTTTGTGGTTACGATTGTTGTTGGCCTTAGTTGTAGTTTTAGACCTTATTTTTTGATTCACAGGATGCTGTTCCATAATATTTCCAACTCACACACGCATATGCATATTTTTAATAATTAAAATAAAATGCCCTTACAGAAGTGCATGTCTACATGTACCATAATATATATAATTTCAAATGCTGTCTACACATACAATACAGATCAGGGCGAATTTATAAATAAATTTGCCTTGACACAGATATAAGATTATTATCTGAGAAAGTAACCACCTATCTATACCAGATACATTTTTATTATATATATTATGACAAACGTCATAATATATTATATTATGATAAACGTCAAAATGGTTGTCAAGATAAAAAATTATCAGGTATTTTCTCCATTTATTACACCCTGTCTACAACTATCATGAAATACTTAACATTAACACTAACATGATGTTAGTGATGACATTGCTCGGAAAACATACCGTTAAGAACACAAGAAAACATCGATAACTCTCTTATCAATTTCAATAAAAATCTCAAACTAGTTGCTCAACATGCTACCGAAAGCCCCCAAAAAATCAGATATAATAGAATTTATTTTGCAGATAATACAGTTTGAGTTTTTCAGTGCTGTATAATATTTCTTATTTAAATAAGATAAAAGTGTGGTAGCACTACTAAATATCCAAAAATTATCGATAGTTTTGTATAAAACAGCTGTTCAAGCAAAACAAAAATTGATACATTTTGCCAAATAATAAAAAAAGAAGGATATTAAACAATAAAATATTTGTAGAAAAATTCACAAAAGATGCCCCAATTTCACCGCATCGGAAGTGTAGTTTTTGTTAGATGCCGTAAAAAATACAGCGCTACAATAGAGTGAAAAAAAAACAGACAACAAAAGCCAGCTGTTGAAAACATATGGTAGTTTATGAAACTTAAATAGAATTTAAATGGCCAACGTTGGCCATTTAAGTATCATTTAAAAAAGCATTGAGAAACTCATTTTCCTATTTAAATAGAACTTAAATATAATTAATATTTAAATACGAAGTCAAAAACTGGCTCTAAAATGTGTAAGTGGAAAATAAAAGACAACAAACAAATTTATATTTCTTTAAAGCATTCAAAATGGAAAGAAATACTTTAATAATGTTATCAGCATATTATTTAAACTTATTAATGTTGGAATTGTGATCATTGATGGATTATTTTTGGTTGTTTATGGAAAATTTATTTATTGGTAGTACACTTGAAAGGTACGTTCATTGTGGCCGATGCTACATCATAATCAGTTTGAGGTATGTTCAGGTGATTCTACGTGATTAATGAAATGATTAAGTTTTAATCATGTCAATTTGAAGTGATTAACAAATCATTTAAATGTATGGATAATCATCTCGATTTTGAAGTGATTAGAGCTAAATCACGTTTGAGATGATTTATACCCCAATTCTGTTCGACAATTGTTTCGTCTTGTCTGAGGAAGAAAAGTAGTCGAAGTTACGATTCAGTAAGACAATATATTTTTTTTCGTCTGGGTTACGTGGTTTGTGTCTATGATTTACGTTATTATCATGTTTTTACTGCCAAAATATATTTTTTTTAATTATACATTTTTATTCTACATTTTTCATTGAATTTATACATTTTAATCGTTTGGCAATTATGTTTATTATGAAATTTGACAAATATAAAAATAACTTCAAATATAAAAATAACATATTTGAAAGTTCTTTATCAACAATATCTATTGGTATAATTACCACTACGATACTTGCTGCTTTACGTGATATTGCACTGCAGACTCTTAGAAAGCCACTCCTGAATATTGCTAGCATGTTCTTTGTTGAGGTGCTTGCAGTGTTCTTCCACACTGGTGTTCCATATAACAACGTGGAGTTAGTTATTAGATTTTGCCGTGGTGCACATACATTTGGCATCATATGAACCAAGGAATTTGTCACTCCAAATGCTTTCTTACATGCATAATCAATGTGTTTCTTAAAGCTCAGTCGGTCTTTTAGAATAATACCGAGGTAAATCAGAGACTATCAATCTGAGGATCACATTTCTGATGTTCCCACTTTTATTGTCGGAGTCTCTTTGTTTTTCCTTCCGCTTATAAGGACCAACTCCGTTTTGTGCTCAGCCAATTGTAGTTTTATAGATTTTAGCCAACTCTTTATCTCTCTGACTATTTCGTTGGCATATAGGTTAGGTTACGTGGGTTGCTCGCAAGTTAGCGAGTTCACTCGGACGCCTTGTGGCCCATTGTGATACCCTTAGATTACCATTCCCTTATGCTGAAATTTCATACATAAAGGGAGAATAGTTGCCCTCCCTAATTTCGTTGACTATGTGCTTCTTGGGATCCCCGTGAGAATCAGCCGGTACTTTTAATAAATCTGATCATACTTACTAGTGACATATCTCTGAGACAGTCCATATCATGGAAAAGAGCTCTACCAAAGTACAGTAGTCTATGGTCTTGTAAGGCTGGGCAGTCACATAGAAGATGTTGTGCTGATTCTTAATCCTCCTCATCCAAACAATTTCTGCAATAGCTATAACATGGGTAACCCATACGTTCCGACATGCGTCCAATCATTCAGTACAAAGTGATTATACCCGTAATCCAATTCCTACTAGGAGACAAAAGAGTCCTAATCCTATTCATTTATCAATTTTACGTATAAATATTACAACAAAAAAAAATTTTTGACAAGATGAAAGTTGTAAACAAACACGACCAAAAAATAGTCAGCTGTTTGATTAATGTCACCTTGTATATCATTACACCATGTTCAGTTGTTAAGACAACAACCATGGGTCTTAAAAACTCTTTTATAACACCATGTTTTAACAGCATTTCATCTCTTTTGTAGACATGGTGTTAAGTATGGCATTTCATCGTTTAAGCTAAGCGTTTCTAACTGTGGCTACAACTGACATGAACTGTTTACCCCCTGACTATACTAGACAAATATTTATCATAACAATTAATGACGTTTGTTGTCAAGACGAAGTTGTCTGAGCAAAAGCACTAACAATTTTGTCATAACGAAGCAATAATACTAATAAATGGGGACTACATTATAATTTTTTATTTTGACAGCCATTTTGACGTTTATCATGATAAAAATGTATCAGGTATAGAGAGGGGATTATAGACACATCATGTTATCGCTTTTCTCATGGTTTAACACGGTTGTTAAACCATGTGTTTTAACAAATCTTTTATAACATCATGTTTTAATAGTATTTCATTTCTGTTGTAGACACGGTGTTACATGGTGGCTGCACAGACAATAAACTTGGAAATAATTATTTATTCAACTGTCAAATTCTATTGTCCACGTGTGGACAGCAAAATATTTATTTGCACATATATTGCGACATAATTGTTCAAACATTTTTGAAGAAATAATGTTCAACATAAACTGTCAAAATTGCTTAAATAGTGTTTTAATTTCCAAAACCAAAACAGAACAAAAGTAATAGTGTTAAAAAAAGATGAAATAAACTGAGAAATCAAGAAATAAATAAAAATACAAATAAGAAATTACCTCTTGAACATAAACAAATTGTTGGAAATAAAATTCCGCTATTCTGCCGACGTTTTTTCTTATGTCAATTTTTACAATGCAGAAATTGAAAGGCATACATTTTTCTCATTCTCTTTTGAACTAACCTAATAGTGTTTTCCCACTTGTATTTTTTTATTGTTGCTGCTACGCTCATTACTTAATTTTTACACTTTGTCAACGGCTTTCTTCGTTTTTATATTTGTTTTTTTTATCAGCTGTTTTCAACATTTCCATATTTTCATGTTTCCATGTATTTCATAAAACCTACTTAAAACCAATTCAAAAAAGGTTTTAAGAAGTTTTTAACATAATATTTTTGTATAGTAAAATCTGTTTTTAATAATGGTTTTAACGATAAAACCAACTTTTGCATTAAAACCACTCAGTGTGAAAAGACTATAAACCTGTGTACTATTTACTATACTTCTTCAACCCATCGCCATTAAACTACGTAAATCTGCCTTTCAATTTCTTCGTGTTCGGTTTTAACAGAAAAATTATTTGATGTTATAGAAACAAATTATGATACTATTGAAACAAAATCAGTTGATAATACCCTGCATATTTTTGATAACAGATTTGATTTAGGGATAATTATCAGTTTATGCATATTTAATTTAAAAAACTAATATTTCTGTGAAAACCGACCACGAAGTTCTAGAAAAAAGTGTTTATATAAGTCCCCTTTTACAATGCAGAAATCGCGAATTTAATAGAAACAGAAATTTTTCGTATACTTTTTTCGCTGTGTGAATATTTTCATTGCCAAATGCATTTAAATATTGATTTGACAAAAATGATATGAACCATCAACATGAAAATTGCGAAGAATAGAAAAGAGAAACAATCGTGAATTTAATAGAGACAGAAATTTTTCGTATACTTTTTTCGTTCTTTTTCGCTGTGTGAATATTTTCATTGTCAAATGCATTTATATATTGATGTGACAAAAATGATATGAAGCAACAACATGAAAATTGCGAAGAATAGAAAAGAGTAACAAAAAATGTCTAGTACAGATAGTCCTATACTACACACTCTACCTCTTCAACCTCTCGCCAATCAATTTCTGCGTTGTAAAATGGTACTAACGAAATAAAAAATGTTATGTTAAGAAATAAAAATTGATTGTGGAAACTTACAAAAATATTTCTTGTGTAGACAATGCTCCCAATTTTATTTTGAAATTGCCGATATAACTAGGGCGTTGCCAATGTAAAATCAACGCGAATTCATAAAAGGTGGAGTATAATTTTTCATTTCGCTTTTTGACATTTAGTAAGACGATTTGTTGTTTTTGTATAACTGCCACTACCTTAAATAAATTCGCCTTGATATAAATTTTAAATATCTGTTTACGAAATTCTTCATTGATTAGAGTTCACTTTATTTAATTTAACGTCGATTTATTCTTTTCATTTACTTATTATTTATATAAAAATGAGCACCTTAAGTCGACCAAAATCACCTCATTCAAGCAATGCAATTAAATCTGGAGAAAAAGAAGAAAGTTTCTGGGATAAGTTTAGTACATTAGGAAGGAAGAAAGGAACTAAAGAAGGTAAAACACAAAAGTTTTTTTGAATTTTAATATGGTTTGAACAAATAACTTCAATAAAAATTTGATTTACGATTAATTTATTGGAGAACAAATATGTATTGTTGCAGATGGTTGTTTAAAAAATCCATTACGTCATTGTTTATTTATTGTGCATACAGTCACGGTCAAAATAATAGGTTCATTTGGGAAACAAATTCTACAGATATGAATCAACTTGTTCTATTGCAAATGGAAAATTTTATATTTTCACTCGTTCTGCAAACCACAATCATTGAAAATTGGCTGTAGAACATCTAAGTAACCATTCGGTTCGATATTACTTTTTTGACAAATGTCAAAGTAACTTATTTAACTACATTAATAATTTGTTCATTTGTTTACTAGCTTTAACTCTTTTACTAGTTTTGCAAATTTTTAATTTAAAGTGTAAAAGAAAATATTTGAAAACAGTAAAACATACAGGTAAATTAACCAACATAATATACAGTGGTGGCCATGAGGTTAGCACACTTCATACTTGCTGTTTTCTAAAGCAAATTATTTAATTTCATTGCAATTATAAACTAAAGTTTTTGGTAATTAGTGTTGTTTATGGTGTGATCAATAAGTCCCGTTACTTTTTTTTTGCATTCTATCGCTATTCTCTTTCAAATTTGCATTTTAGTGCAGTAATATGTAAAATAAGCTGGACACAATTTTAGCACATATAAGTATAATTAAATTTTTTAAAAGTTTTTTGAGGGTATAAATATTAATTGGTAAGTTTAGGTATTATTTAATCAATCAGGAAGACAAACTGACTTAATAAACATTATTTAGATATGGCTAAAAAAAAATGGTGTACAGAGGAACAACGAAAGATTATTCAACAAATGAACTCGAGAGGAACAAGTATAAGTGAGATTGCTTATACTTTGGAATGCTCCAGGAAGATGGTTTATAATGCATTAAGACATATTCAGAAATATAAAACATCTAAAAATGTTACACAGGCTCCTCGGCCCAGAAAAACTTCACGTAAAGAGGACTCTTTAATATACATAGCCTCTGTCGAAGATCCTGTTAAGAGCTCCACCGTAATCCAGAGAGAAATTTCAGGAAAATATGGTATCAACGTGTCCAGCAGAACGATAAGAAGAAGACTTAATGAAAAAAATTTACGTGGATGCATTTCTCAGCATAAGCCACATGTTTCAAAAAAGAACATACAAGCTCGGTTGTCCTTTGCTCGTGAGCATTTGGAAAAGCCGTTAATTTTTTGGAAAAATGTCCTTTGGAGTGATGAATCTAAATTTTGTAGATTCGGATCGGATGGTAAGAGGTATGTATGGCGTCCTCCGAACATGCAACATAATCCAAAGTACACCAGTAAAACAATAAAACACGGTGGGGGTAATGTGATGGTGTGGGCAGCATTTTCTGGGTATGGTGTTGGTCCTATAAAAAAGATTGATACTCGTATGGACCAGTATGTATACCAGAATATACTTCTAAATACAATGATACCTTATGCAGAGGACAACATGCCACTTAGGTGGCGATTTATGCAAGATAATGATCCAAAACACACCTCACGTTTAGTGAGGTGTTGCTTGGAATCGAACAATATCGACGTGTTAAAATGGCCAGCCCAATCTCCGGATCTCAATCCTATTGAGAACCTTTGGAATGATGTGGAGCAGCATGTAATAAGAGAAAAGCCTAAAAATTTGGCCGATTTATGGAAAGAAGTAGAAAAAGCTTGGAATGATATTTCAGTGGATCGCTGTATGGCCCTTGTAGAAAGTATGCCAAGGAGACTAGCAGCTGTGATCAAAAATAAAGGGTATCCAACTAAGTACTAAGTTTTTAGTGAAATAAGTTTTTTTTGTTTTGTTACTTTTTTAATATGAATAAACTTTTTTATTTTGTGCTAAAATACTGTCCAGTGTTTTTTTGAGGTTATTCTATTCTGGATAGAAAAACGCAAAATATATATAAAGGAATAATGCTGGACATGATGGGACGTGATCTTAGAAGGACAAGTAACACACATGCAAAAGATATCATAAAAAAAATAAGAAATATAGGAAATATTTGCGTTTAAAAATAGCAAGTAGCTAGTGTGCTAACCTCATGGCCACCACTGTATATTACGTACAATCAAAATTCATCTATTGTAGGCTCCCCAGCCGTAAATAATATATAATATAATAATAAAGAAAATAAGTCGACTTTATTTTAAAATATAACAATGTTTATTCAATACGCCTTGATATAACTTCTTTGAAAAGTTTTTCCAACATGCATTCAAATAAATAATTGAAAATATTTTTCAATGAATAGGTATAAATAATAAAAAAATTAAAAAAAAACAAAACGTACATACAATTTTAAAACAAAACCTTTTTTAAAATAAAACAAAATGTTTAATTCTATAAATCATTACGATTTCTTAATTGTTTTCAAAAGATTCATATATGATTCATGTACACATATTCATGATACAACTGTTTTTTCTACCATGCATACATTCTTATAAATGTTTTATACGAACCTAATATACATACATACACATATGATTTGAATTGTATATTCTTTCAATATACATTGTGTAAAAATTAAAACATTTTCTAAATATAAGCAGATATTTTTTTATTTGATTAACGTTATTCTAAATTATCTATATATAATATTTGTAGTGCAAAAAGTTCAGGAAGAGGGTAAACATGCAATAGATTCACCAGGAGCTCCCAGTCAATTTGACATTCCTCCAGAAGATTATGCCCTACGTAAGTTTATTGTCATTAACTTTTCATTATAACATTTAATCACCAATTGTTTAACCTACTTAACATAGGTGATCATGAGCAGCGTGCTGTAATTGATCCTCAGTCAATAAGCGATCCTGAGGTATTGAAACTTCAGCAGATTTTAATCGATTGGATAAATGATGAACTAGCGGAACAGCGTATTATAGTTCAAAGTATTGATGAAGATATGTACGATGGGCAGGTAATATTATCAAATAATTTTCGTATATAATCTTATAAATTAATAAAAATGGTTTGTAGGTGTTGCATAAATTATGGGAAAAGTTAACCGGCAAAAAATTAGATGTTCTAGAAGTGACTCAATCTGAAGAAGGCCAGCGGCAAAAACTTAATATTGTTTTAAATGCAGTTAATCATGTAAGTAACATTTTTTAATATACAGTGGCGGCCAGCTATTTAGAGACAAATATATTAATTTTTTCTATCGACTGAATTTTAAATGCGATAGTGCCAAAACAAAAGAACTTAGGGGTATGAAATTTAGTATTACTGTTTTTAGTGTTTTTATGTTGACGCGACTCAGCGAACATGCCCTGTTAATAACATGATATGGGCGAAACAAGTGTAACTAAAAATACGAAATTTGGTCTTAAGTTAGGAAATATTTTGCATTTTCAAATTTTACATATAGTATAGTAGAAACTTATTTTTTTTTTATACATTTAAATTTTTATGTTAGTTACTTCCTTTTGACTTGACAAAAAAAGTACTTAAATACAAAGTGCGGAACAAATATAGGGATCGATTCTATGTACCATTCAATTCTCAACACTCCCCCTGAATGGCATATTCCATATTTTCGGATTTCTCATCCACACTTTACATAAATAAATTCAAAAATAACATTTCATTAAATTTAAAAAACAAGTTAACAATTAATTGATGCAATAAATACATTGATTTAGCCGAGTCCTTACATTCGTCTAAAATATTCCATCTTCTGAGGAGTAACAGCCTTAGTAAAAACATCTGCGACCATCGCGATTGTAGGAAGATATTCCAAAACGACCACTTTATCATCAACTTTCTGCCAGATAAACTTAGCCTTTATATCGACATGTTTAGTTCTCGGCGAATAAATGTAAACACATACATACAAAAGAAGAAACAAATAAGCAAGAAAC
Source organism: Calliphora vomitoria (assembly GCA_942486065.2). NCBI lineage: Eukaryota > Metazoa > Arthropoda > Insecta > Diptera > Calliphoridae > Calliphora > Calliphora vomitoria. The sequence goes on along the minus strand of OW818032.2, from coordinate 98,654,555 downwards.
TCATTTCTTAAACTTTAAATTTATTTATTTTTTTATAAAATTTTAGTTTAAAATCAGAAACACCAATATTGTAATGAACCATATTGTTTAAATAATCCGCGTTGTTATATTTATTATTATACCCTACACCACCATAGTGGGGAGGGTATAATGGATTTGTGCAGATGTTTGTAACACCCAAAAATATTAGTCTGACACCCACCTTAAAGTATACCGATCGACTCAGAATCACTTTCGATTAAACGATGTCCGTCCGTCTGGCTGGCTGGTTGTCCATGTAAACCTTGTGCGTTCATTTTTTCACCTAGCCCCCATACAAATGTCCTCCCGAAATTGGACTTTATCGGTCATAAATGTTAAATTTATATAGGTACCTATACAAGTTTTTCTCCAAATAAATTTTATATATACCGAATTTATGTCACCAAATTTTGTTATGATCGGTCCATAATTAGTCATATCTCCCATATAAGACCTGCTTCCGATAATCACTTTAACGAGCATACATCTCCTTAAAATGTTGGTATACACATAAAATGCAACAAAATAACTTTCATATAGACATTAATCACATGACCAAATTTCATGGTGATCGGTCCATAATCGGTTCATGGTGATCGATCCATAATAATAGCTCCCATATAAGGCCCACTTCCGAAAATCACTCACGAATATAAATTATTGAAATTTTGAAAGAATAATGATTTTGCTCATTTACTTAGTGTAGGGTATTATAAGGTCGGGCTTGACCGACCATACTTTCTTACTTGTTTTTTGATAACCTTGTATTAATTGTTTGGCGTAGTGTTGCCGCTCTTGTTTAGGTATGACATTTCAGCGTTAAAGCTAAGCGGACAAAAAACGTTCCGTCTTCCGCTTTTATTTAGGTAGGTTGTAATTGTTGTTCAGAGCAACTTGTATAGCACTCGTAGCTCCCCCATATCGAAAATAAGGCCATTGTCTTTTGATTCTTAGTTGCCCATGATATGGCAGCGGACTGATACATAAAAACATACCCAGTTGTTGATTGACGGTCGTCCACGTTTCCAGCCCAATCAGCATCACAATTGCCTTTGATTTCATCATCTTTTTGCCTTTTATAAATGATACTGAAATAGTTTAGATAACTTCTTCAAGATTGGGAAAGCGGGGGAAGGAGACAAGTTGCAATCAAAAAGAAGTTATAATAATTATAATTGCTGTCGTCCGAGTAATTATAATTATATGCGTTGCGTGGCAGGGTAAAAAAAGAAAGAAAATTAATTTCTTTCTTATGTATATTGAGAGAATGAGGATTTTTAACTTTTTATATTTGCCGGGTACCAAGTTATAAGACTGTGGGTTTGTTTTTCCAAATAAACTTTATTCACACAACCGGGGTTTTGTTTAAGATAGAGAAGATAAGTTTGAAGTGTACTCAACGAGTATTAGATAACAAGTGATTGTTTTATTTTAATTTATGCAGCAGGATACTTATGTTTTACAATTTAGAACTCTGACAATTTTGGAGAGTACTCATTAAGTGTTACTAGAGTATAATTGTAAATTTACAAATTTATGATAATGCAGTTCAATGATAATAAAAAATAATAATAAATTAAAAAGAAAACAATTTAATTATATAATAAAAAAAACAATATTGTCTATGATTGTACATATACCTTTGTCGATCGTCCCCTTTAGGTATCTCAGTGTGGTTTACCAGAATTCGTACCAAATCGGCAAATTTACGGCATAACATATGTCCGGTCGAGAAATTTGTGCAGCAAACAACAAACATCCGATCGCCTGCATATACAGAATTTGCGAAATATGTTGGTTGCCTTCATCTTCATCTGGAGACATACTTTTTAACAATTTCTGATTGTAGTCCATGGGAGTCGTTGAGGGGTTACAGTCATTCATTACAAACGAGTAATCTTCATACCAAGTACTGATGACACCTCTCCCATGTCTTTCATTTAAAATTTAATAGAAAGTTGGTTCTTCGTAGATTCTATGGATTTCAAACATCTATTTGATGTATGGACATATTATGTTTCGTGGTCAGTGTCAATAAATATCTTATGGAAACATACCAGACAACGGAAGCAAAAGATTCTGTGAAATCATTCCCTCACGTTGAGAAAAACCTTTCGCCACCAATCTAGCTTTCCGTCGCATTGCGTTACCATTTCCATCATATTTGGTCTTGAACAGCCATTTTGATTTCACAGCTTTCTCCCCCGGTGGTAAGATGTCTCATTTGCTATCAATAAATCGATTTCTTCCCTCATATCCAATTTGCACTCGGCCAAGTTATTTGAAGACATTGCCTCCTTTCTGTTATATGGATCGTTAGCAAGAAATTACATTGCAAACAAATTAAGTGCACGTTGATTTTTGTCAGCAATGCGATCCGAACGACGAATTACCTGTATTCTCTTTTGAGCTTCATATGAGTTAGGCGCCCATTTCACATCATCTTCTTCTACGAGTTGGAGTAAAGGGGATGACTATTCAACAGAATCATCATACACGCTGACATCTGAATCACCATATGCCTCCACAATATTTTAAGGTGTCAATTCAACATCGCTCGTACTCTCCCCTGAATTGGCACCACTCTCATTCTGCAATAATTCTGGATAATAAATATCTTTCGGCGTTAACATAAACTTTGCTCTGCTCCAAAAACACCACGTTACTGCTGATTATTATTGTATTGTCCTCCGGATCAAATAATCGGTATGCCTTGCTTTGTGAACTGTATCCCTTTATAATGCATTCAGTTGATTTTACATCCAACATACGACGCATAGTGGTGCCTGTAGAACAAGTGAGTTTACAAAATTCATGGGATCCTAAAAAATATTGAATAAACCTATTTTACAAAATATGCTACTCTTATTACAATCAGATTTTTGGTTTAAAAGATATAGCATTTCAAAGTTGACTGATTTTCAGTGTTAAACAAAAACAGACAATTTTTAGGTAATTTGGTCCGCTTTCAGATACAGTATCTCGAAAACCTAATGCAAAAATATCCAACAAAAATGCATCCAACACATTTTTGGAACAATGTCTGGTTCCAGAAATGTGTTGCATGCATTCGACTCTCCACAGTAACATTCGACTCTCCACAGCCCGTTACCATCGCTGTGGGAGTAGGGTCCCCGGAAATTATGAAGCCCCAGACCGGGTACATGGAGCGTGATTCGCGACCTTCCATGTGTCCTAATGGACAATTTTTGGTGCATTTTATACCTGCTGCCAGGTGTTGATAGCCGCCCCAAAGGAGAACATACGCTATCAGACAGAGGGGGAGGATAGTTCTTAGTGTCATGCTCAACATGTGCCCTTCTGGAATGGGAGACCCTACCAGAGACAGCCAACTCAAGTACTGTCCCCTCCAGCATGACCAACACGAACCATCGCATTTAAGCCTCTACATCGCGTCAAGATGACTACCCATCGTAGAGGAAGATCGAATATAATTTACTTTTTCTCTCTTTTAAAAACCGATTCCGACAACGATTGGATTCAATGACAAGCCCGATTAAATTTTATGTAAAAAATATTATTCAGAAGAAATTTATGACCGATTATGGCCAATGTCTAGGTTATTGAAAAAATAAATAAAAATAAAATACATATAATTAATTTATGTATTTCTTACCATAGCAGTCCTTACAGCAAATCTAATGTAAGATGTTTATTTTATTCACATGCGCTTTATTTTAAATTTTTAGACACTGGGCTTTCATCAAAAAATACCGAAGTGGTCTGTGGAAAGCGTACATTCTAAGAATATTGTTGCTATATTACATCTGTTGGTTGCTTTGGTACGCCATTTTAGAGCTCCTATACGTTTGCCTGAAAATGTTTTTGTTACTGTAGTAATAGCTCAAAAGAGTGGAGGTGTATTAAATGCACAGTAAGTAAATTAAAATAAAATGATTACATAATTTTTTATTTAACAAAATTTATTACAAACTTCTTTTATTTTTATATAACAGAAAGTTTCAGGAACAAATAACATCTGAATACGATGACGTTGGTATGCGGTGCGAAAAAGATGCTTTCGATACGTTGTTTGATTGCGCTCCCGATAAATTGGCTGTTGTTAAAAAGTCTCTTATAACATTTGTAAACAAGCACTTGTCGAAGTTGAATTTTGAAATAAGTGATTTGAATAGCGATTTCCGAGATGGTGTGTATCTGTGTCTCTTAATGGGCTTACTAGGCGGATTTTTTGTGCCTCTTTATGAATTTCATTTGACACCACAAGATACCGAACAAATGGTTAGCAATGTAGCTTTTTCTTTTGATTTAATGCAAGATGCCGGTCTACCAAAACCAAAAGCTCGCCCTGAAGGTATATTTAAATATTTGTCTTATAATTTCCTCTAAAAATAATTATAAATTATATATTTTTCACAGATATTGTCAATATGGATTTAAAATCAACATTGCGTGTGTTGTACAGTTTGTTTACAACATTTAGAAACTATGCATAAAATCGTGCCTTGTAAGACTATATACAGAATGTATTTTTTTGTCTATCTACAAATTATCAACAAAAAATGAAACAAGTCGGTTTAGTGATATTGTTCAGAAAAAAATTAATTTAAATTTTTACCCCCATTAACATATGATCCGGTTATGTGTTAACTAATAGTTACACTGTCGGTTAAAATAATTTTTGTATGAAAACTTTTACTTTAGGTTAAAACATTGTAATAATATGGGTTAGGTTGTTAAACCAGTATAACATTTGTTGTTCCTATAGATCCACAACAAATTTTTAATATCAATTTTTTTTAATCAAAAAAGTAAAAAAAAATCTTTATAGCCGGAATTGGAAATCTTTATACCAGGATGGAAATATTTTTCAAACAGCTTGGAATTATAAAATATCGTATTTATCACTTTTTAAATTTATAAAAGATTTATAAAACAAAATTGCCATACAAATTCTGTTTTAAAAACCTTTGATAAATTTAAAAATTGATTATGAATAATTTCTCTAATCTTTGCTAACTAGATAAAATGTGTAAGCTCTCACAAAATTAAAATCTCTTCTTAATGACTTTATTTATAAATATCACATAAACCGATTTAAACGAAACAGATTGTTAAAATAATTATTTATTAACTAAATTTAACATATATGTATTATACAAATTTTTACCACTTTATATTTACTAATAATTTATTTTTAATAAAATATCAATGTTTTTACTAAAATCTAGCCAGGTTTTTTTTGAATCATCCAGTGCATTTTTCACATAACAATTCTGCCGTTCATGATAACGAAAAAATAAAACAATAGTATTATCATGGCAGAATAAACCAGGTACAATTATTGGGGAGAGTTGTCATTATTTATCCCTACAACGTCAAATAACGCATTTACTCTCATCAATTTTTATTTTGTTTCCACGATTTTTTGCACATTCTATTAAAGCCAACATATTTATTTAAACAGATTTTAATTTGTATTAAATATTTCACGAACAAATTTAAATACATAAATATTTTTTAATACAACCACAAATTAATTTATTTTTATTTTAGACATTTCGTTTTGATTTTTTTCTAATTTTCTTTTGTTTGACGTTATAAGGAATGTATAATTGAGAACATACTTTCTATTAATTGTACCTTGTTAGTTCTGGCATGAGTATTATATTCCACTGTACCGAATCTTTTATATATGTCAATATGTGACAAAATATTTTTCTGATTTTTGTAGAAAAATTTAGGCTCATTTTTCATTGTTATAAACTTTTTTAAAAAGAGGTAAAAATTTATGCTGTTTATGTTTCTTATGAAAAATGCGATGTGTAAATACATCGCTCATTTGCTACAACGTCATAATTCAAAAAAAGTCGTTTCGAGAAAAACGTCTCACACAAAAAATAATTGACTTTTTTGAATACTGATAAAACTATATGAAAGACTGTAGAATGGCGCATATCATAGAATAAAAGCATAGACGGAAGGAGAGAGCCATTAAATGGAAAAAATTACTCTCTTTTCACACACACGGGTGGTACAATAACAAAATACATGCAACAGTTTTTTCATGAATTAGGTTTTTGACAACAGAGCTTTTGGCTCTCAGTTACCTATCTGCTTGTCATCTATGGCTCAAGGCATATTTAACCAGGTGGCAGCGTAACGCCAGCTGACTATTTTTTGCTATACTTATATTGTGCCTTATGAAATGTCAAAAACGTGTTTACAAACATTTTTAAATTTGTTATAAGAGTAAAAAGATTATTTTATATTTATAAAAGTGAGTTTTAGTTACCGCTTTATGTGCGTAAAATATTTGAAAGTGCTAAAACAAACTATTTCGTTTTAAAAAGTGCGTTTTTGTGAATTTATTTTTTGGCAGTTTATAAGGTTTTACACACTGTTGTTCTTGTATTGTTGTAATTGTTGTAGTTACGCTGCCACCTTGTTAATACATCTTGCTATGGCTCATATTTTGTATTACTCAGTTCAAAATACTCGGATTTTGGGTTATGTCGTTGTTGCAGCAAATGAGCGACATGTAATTGTATTTTCTTTAACAAAAATGACTATAAAAATAAATTCAAATAGACCATGTAATATATTGGATGGAATAATTCTCATGAAGTAGGTTTTTGTGAGCATTATAAAAAGCTTTGCCACATTTCTAAAAATGATTTTGATTTTCGAGACATTTTTTTAAAAAAATGTGTAATTTATAATTTAATATTTGAAAAAATATGTATTATGTTGTGTTGGAAGTTATTGATTCAATTCATAAAGGTTTAATTATCAAATCTTAAACTCGAATACTGCTTGGCTCATGTCAAATTTTATATCGGAGCACACCATTGGCTGTTTTGGCAAATCTTCTTTGCAAGTTTTACGTATATCCAGCCACTGTTGTCGTTTGTTGGGTAATGTATCATTCATCATTAGAAGTAAATATTTTTTTAATACATATTCAAATTAACGAAAATTATGTATTCCCAAAGAATGTAAGGGAAAATTTAAAATTAATACGGCATTACTATTTTTATGAAAACTTCAAAATGCTTAAGCACAAAGTAAATTAATTTACTTTCGGAATGTCGAAAAAAGTCGATTTATCTAAAAAGTCGAAAGTTCGAAAAGTCGACCTTTCATAAATTACCAAAAGTCGAAACTTGGAAAAGTCGACTTTTTAAATATCGAAAAAAGTCGAAGTTCGAAAAGACGACTTTTTGTTTCAACTATGGAACCCTAGTAAAGGCTAGGTTAAATGAAATAAATTTTTGAAGTACGTATAAAAAAAGTGGACCCTTTTTAGGGATAACAAATCGTTAACTGGGGATACAAAAACGTTAATTGGGAATGAGAACGGAAACAATACTGGCAGCACTGTGTAAAACTATAGTTTCTTTATTCAACTTTTTTTTAAAATGTGTGGAATATTTTGCTGCATTTCGAAAACATCACAAGTACACTCATGTATAAAAAGTTCCGTAAGTTTTAATTGAATATAATGGGTAGATGTTTATATTGGTAGCCAAAAGATGTTAAACGAATTCTTGTTTACAATAAAGTTTATTTACTATTCTGTTCGGCAAACGTGTTTTCGTTTTTAATTACACCAATGATGCAACGTTAGTACAAATGTTCTCTTTTTTTGTACAATTTCAATCAGAAATGTAGAATGTAAACCAATGGCTCAATTGGTACCAAGGCGAATTCATATAAGGTGTACTCGTCCCACAACAATACAAAAACAACAGGCATTTTAGCAAGGCGAATTCATAGGTGACGACAGAACTACAACATGTACAAAAACAACAGGTACTTTGTTTTTGTAAAAGGATAAGTGAACTGTCAAAGTTGCCTGTTGTTGTTTTTGCTTTTGGGTTTGTTGTATTTTTCGCCACAACAACCACAAGTGAAATGACAGTTCACTTGTCCAAGGTATATTAATTTATAAGGTAGTTCATCGGCGAATTCAGAATACCGAGCGAATTGGTTATATTTTTTTATATGTAGTTTGACATTGTGCCTGCATTTGAAGGCGAATTGACTAACAGGGAAAATATCAAAAACAGCTGACAAATAAATCAAAGCGAATTTTTGTTAAACAAAAAATGTTTATAAATTTGAATCTGTTTGTAATTTAATTTATGTTTTTAAAAATAAAACTAATTTCGTGTAGTATTATTATTGGTTTTAAAACATAAACGAATTTAACAGCAAAACTAAGTTTGACATTTACAAAATGTAAACAAAGTTTGACATTTATACTGCACCACGGCGAAAAATGAACATAGTAGCAAAAAACGATCAGCTGGTCTGATAACACTACCTTATAATTAATATACCTTGCACTTGTCTAAACAACTGAATATAAAAAATAATCAGCTGTTCTTGTGAGGTCACCTTCTATAAATTCGTCTTGAATTTTAGTAACACGCATACCTAAATTGGAGCGTAAGGCCTTTTTTACTTGTCAAAAATTCTTATGCCCATACAATTTGTATGCAGCATACCGAAATAACGCGACGGCAACGCTTTGCAATTGGAAAATCCGTTTTTGACAGCGTGTTTAATAGTGAAGTTAGTTGCAAAACACAACAAATGTAAACACATACATACAAAAGGAGAAACAAATATGCAAGAAACTCATTTTTTAAACTTTAATATTTAATTTTTTTGATAAAATTTTAGTTTACAAATCACGAAACAAAAATCAGAAACACCAATGCTGCAATGTACTTTATTGTTTAAATAATCCGGATGGTTATATTAATTAAGAAGTTGAAAAAAGTCGGAAAGTCGAAAATAGTCGAAAAGTCGAAAAATGTCGATTTAATTAAAAAGTCGAAAGTCGACTTTTCATAAATTACCAAAAGTCGAAAAGACGACTTTTTAAAAATCGAAAAAAGTCGAAAGTTCGAAAAGTCGACTTTTTGTTTCAACTATAGAACCTTAATCCCCTGTCTATACCTGATACATTTTTATCATGATAAACGTCAAAAAGGTTGTCAAGATTATAAATTATCAGTATAGTCTCCATTTATTAGTATTATTGCTTCGTTATGACAAAATTGTTAGTGCTTTTGCTTAGACAACATTGTCTTGACAACAAACGTCATTAATTGTTATGATAAATATTTGTCAAGTATAGACAGGTCTTAAGCGGCACAACTCTAACATAAACACAAATTTTGACAGTTGGGGTAAAACAGCTCATGATCAGCTGTGCTAACGAGTACACCTTAAAGGGGGGTCACACAGCATGTATTCCCCATTTATTGGGACATGTATTCGATACATATGGAATTCCATGTGTATGTCAAATTTCACACGGTATGTATATGTTTACATGTGGAAAAATGTCCCAATACATGTCACAAAACACATGCAATACATGCCGTGTGACCCCCTATTATACCGAATGATATTAATGAGCAACTTGATTTATTTAATTCCCTTCTTAATAATCTATTATGTCATGTGCCTTTAAGGAAAAATCCGCATATTATTAGGTGCAAAGAGTTCAAATTTTCTAATGAAATTAATTACTTAAGATCGTTAAGGGATATGTCTTTAAAAAACTATTTTAATGACAAGAGTGATTTAAGATGGGAAACTTATAAAAGACTTCGTAATTGGACTAATTCAGAAATTAGAAAATTCAAAGTAAATTGCAAACGAATTTTTAATTTGAGTAATACCAGGCAGATGTGGAATGTCTGTGCATTCAGATATTGATGTCAACAGTATCAATGAACATTTTATTGGTAATCAATTGAATGCGATTGATAATGAACCTGATTTTACACAGTCTAATAATAATTCTCATGACTTTAGTATTTCCAATGTTACTGAAACTGACTTCTATAATGCTCTTTTTAGAATAAAATCAGCCTCAGTTGGATCTGATGGTTTGTCAGTTAAATCTTTAAAAATTATTTTTCCATACATAAGTATGCATCTTTTATATTTTATTAACCATTAATTTACTTCATCGAAATATCCTTATGTTTGGAAGACATCAAAAATCATTCCTATTCCCAAAAATAATGGCTAACTGACAATTGAAAACATGAGGCCAATTAGTATTTTATCTACATTATCTTAGGTTGTTGAGAATTTAATTAAGGAACAAATCACGAAATTTATTGATGATAGGGAGTTACTTATTGAATGTCAAATTATTGGCTTTCGTCATGGTCGTAGTACATGCTTTCTCCTGACAGAATTAACTGAATCTCTTAGGGAATCTTGGAATGTGGGAAATGTCAGTGAGGCACTCTTTATTGGTTAATAAACTTGGTAGTAGATATCATTTCTCAAGATCTGCTTGTCGACTAATTTGGTCATATCTATGTGATCGCAGGCAATTTGTATCTGTAATGGCTTATCTTCTGACTTAAAATTTGTAAGGTCTGGTGTTCCGCAGGGTTCTGTAATTGGCCCCATTTTATTTACATTGTTTCTGAATGATTTATTTGAATCGCTAGGTTATAGTAATTGTAAACCATATGCTTTTGCTGATGACATACATATTTTATGGTCAGGAGATAGCCAATTTGCAGATGCTTTACAGGCTTCTATTAATTATGATTTGTCTAACCCGGATGACTGGATGGTATCAAACTCTCTTAAAATTAATCCAAATAAAACCTAAGCTCTGGTTTTTAAACCAAATAGAACTGATTTATTTGATTTCTGTTGTGATTGTTAGTAGGTTACGGTGCCAAGGGGTTTTAATTGATAACAGGTTATCATTTGGACCACATATTAATAACGTCTGTACTGGAGTCTGTCTGACATTACGTAGGCTATATCACCTGAATCTGTCCCTAATTACAATACATGCTGTACAACAATTATCATTTACAAGATCTCTCTCTTAGAAATCCACAAATTATTATATCTTGTATACATAACTCAATATATGAAACACAGATATATATACAGTTAGAATCAGTGTATCGAATATACATAAGTTTGTGTTTAAAAAGCCGGATTAATTATAAGGAATATGTAAGTACTACCCTAACTATTAAAGGTTCATACTATATATAAAAATTTTTAGAACTACGTTTTCAAAATTCTGTTAAAAATTAATTTTTGGCGATATTTTTTTGAAAATATCTGTTTTATATTTTGCATCAATTAAGAATTTATAATAATTTCCCTTATATACAACTGTGCTTTTAAAAATCCATTCAACAAGTTTTTTTTTTTTAAATTGACCAAAAAAGATTCGTACTTTGTGGAAAGTTTCGTTATTTTTTTTTTAGTGCTTTCTCCTAAAATAATTTTGTAAGTCAAAAGCAGGTGTGGTTATTTTTAGTAAAAAGAAAAATATAAGCAATAAAATCCAAAAAAAAGAAATGTCGCGAGGTAAAGCGGTATCGAAAGAAATTAGTCAACTTGTTGTCGCTAAGTGGAAAAGAGGAAAAAGTTATGCAGAGATTTCATCCGAAATGAATTTAAATTGTTTAAAATAAATAATTCTGTAATTCCCAATTACAAAAATTGTGGGCGAGTGTCCAAGATGTCAAATGCTTGTTGGCACTGTCCATTAAAAAAAACAGACGAAGCTCTGTCAGAAAATTAGCAAATGAGTGGTCATCAGCAGTTGGAGAACCAATTGGACGTGAGACAACAAGAAAAAATTTGATAGCAAGCAGAAAATAAATATTTTCATAACAAATGTTTCACATGCCAGCCAAAAGAAAAACCATTGCTAACAAAAGTTCAAAAACGAAAAAGATTGTTATGGGCAAAAGCGCGGCAATCATGGACCCAAAGACAGTGGGACTTCATCATTTTTAGTGATGAATCAAGATTTGAACTGTGTGTAGGTTATACAGGCACGAAAGTAATTCGCACAAAAAACGAAGCGTTTCATAGGGATTGCCTTAAACGGACAGTGAAATTCCCTGCGAGCGTAATGATATGGGGTTGCATGTCTGCAAATGGTATGGGAAAAATGTGTTTTATAGAAAATACCGTTAATGCTGCACGGTATATTAATATTTTGGAGGAAAATTTAATACCTTCCATACCCAATATCACAACTTTTGGTGAATATACCTTCCAACATGATGGAGCTCCAGCTCATACAGCAAAAATGACAAAGAAATGGCTCTCAGATAACAATATTAATGTCCTAGATTGGCCATCATCCAGCCCAGACCTAAATCCGATTGAAAGTGTATGGGCTATAATGAAAAGGCGGTTAAGAAATGAATCCCAAACAACTGTTGGCGGACTGAAGGAAAAAATTAGTGAAATATGGAATTCTATCACACCAGATGAATGCAAAACAATAATAAATTCAATGAATATAAGAAAAAATGCAGTAATTAATCCAAAAGGTGATGTCACCCCATACTAAATTATGTAATTAATGCCGTACGAAACTATTATGGTCAGAATTTTAAATATTTATTTTCAAGTACCTGAATTCTTTTTTAACATCAATGAATTTAAAAATAAACGCTTTTGTTAATTTAAAAAAAATATAAAATTTTCTTTAAAATAAATGTAGTTTGGTTCAATCTGGACAATATTTGTGGGAGTTAGAGTGATTTAAAATTCAAATTTTAAAATTTTAATAAGTAGTACGAACCTTCAATGGTTAGGGTAGTATATGACACATTCAAGTATGCTTTTTGTTGTGTTAAAAAAATAAAATATGTGTGTTTAAAATTGTGCATACTTGTGAGGTGCCCCCATAGTTCCGCGCTTTAGAGTTTTGCTGGGCCCGTGGTCAATATAAACTCTGATAATCCTCTGCCAAATGTAATATTTTATGTCAACTACAACAATCAATTAGTGGTGGCAAAACATTTTGATTGAGCAGGGGTGTTTTATTACTTTAGACTTGATATGTACTTCTAAAATTATAGTTACATAATAGATATTTAGCAATTTTAAGCTAAAAGCCCAGAGAAAAAACAACTTAAAATCAATAAGAACCATATTAGGTCTGTTCATTTACTTTCCCAGTAAATACTTGCAACGAGAGAATAAAATCATAATTTACAAAATTACTCTCTTAAATTCTCAAAAATAGTAAAAAGTAAATGAACGCTTTTCCAGTAACAATTGGATCCAATTTGGTCCCAATATCTTACAAATCTTGGTGGCCTGCACTGGATCCTAAATTTATACACACAATTTTCTTATTTTATTCCTTTTAAAATGTACAAATACTCACATTTTCTTCAATTTTATTGAAAATACTTTTTTTTTTATATTTTTTCACCACAAAAATAAAATTGTAAATAAATAAACAATAACACAAAACATATTGTTACGTTTTTACCTTTTAAAAATGGAGTTTATTTTCTTTAAATAAATCGGATACTTTTGATTGCAAATAAACGCAGTTTTAGTAGTTAAAAATGTGACTCTGTGATGTTCTCTGTGTGTTCTCACTGACTCTGTGGTGTTCTCACGGTCAATTTATATACACTGCTTTACCATTTAGAAAGCTATATTTCTACAATGATCTTAAAACTAGAATATTCGAATTCTAGAGCTTTCGATGTTAGTCATTAATCATTTAGTGTTGCCATACTTACAAACAATGCTCAACTCAAAGCTTTTATTCATGTTGTATGTTCTACAGTATCGTGTATTGAATTTCTTTTATTGAATACAAAATACAAACTCCTAGTTTTATATCGAAAAAATATGAATTCAATTTTGATAAAAAAGTAATATAAAATCTGATGTAAAAAATTATAATATAACAATTTAAAAATACAACACTCTTCTCCTTCTTATGATTTGGCTTGTTGGAATTAGTATATATTATGGGCTAAATAATACTCGAGGTTTCCTTGGCCGATTTGATCTTCGAGGAGCAACTGGAGTTGTGGACGACGTTCGTTCATGGATAGGGATTGCTGTATTGAACTGTGGGGTTTCTGGTGTAGTCACATTTGGTTCCATTGTTCTTTGGACATGTTCCGCTGGTGTTAATTGTTCATTTGACGTTGATTTGACATTAGGTGTTGATTGAGCATCTGGTATTACTGTAAAATAGCTAACTGCTCTTTGGCGTTGATTTGGTGTTGTCTCGAAATTTGGGAGATATAATTCATTTCTTTCAGGTACCTTTAAGTCAGTTGATATATGTGATCCTTAACTATTTCTTTTATTAGATTAAAAACTTCTTATTTGATCTACGTGACGTTTAAATATTTTTCCTTGATAATTGATAACGTAGTGTAAATCCCCAAGACGTTTCACAATAGTACCTTTTACCCATTTATCCATACGAGGGTTGTGAGTTAAACAATATACTTGTTCGGATAGTTTAAAAGAGCGGAATGTCGGATGAAAGTGTTCCTCTTGTTTTTTCGTGATTTTAGTGTACAAATCATCCGGTTTAATTAAATCAGGTCAAGGTGGTTGACCTGTTGTAGAATGTGGTGCTTTTCGATACTGACGAAGAAATGTGTTTAAATTTGTCTGAAGATTATTTCGAGAAGTTTGCATTGCTCTTAAGGCATCTTTTACTGTTTGAACACATCTCTCGGCTTGCCCATTAGAAGACGGGTGATATGGGGTTACAAATTTGTTATATTTTACACCCACTGATTGCAAAAAAGTTTTGAACACAGTAACTGGTACTCCATAAGCTGCAAATACTTCGTCCAAAATGGCGATCGTCGCACTTGCTGTCATTGAATGCGTTACTTTAACCCAATGGTGTTCTCTGAATTTTGGTGGGGCATGAGCATGTTTGGCGCAGTCTAAACACTCTCTAGCGGTAGTTTCTATCTCGCTATCTAAACCTGGCCAATATATAAACGGTCTAGCCAAACCTTTCATCTTCACCATTCCCAAGTGCGCAGTATGTAGATCATTCAAAACTAATTTCCTGACTGATGTTGGAATAACAATTCGATGTTCAAACACTAAGCAATTTGCTGCTAGTTTATAGTGAGATTCTGGGGCTTTATAACCAGCACGAATTAAACATTGGCCCGATCCCAGTAAATGTAAAATTTTTCTTAAGTGTTCATCCTTCCGAGTTTCAACTGCGATGCGATCTGCATTTATTGGCAACTGATTTATTTGACCAATGACAAATTAATCAAAATCGTGTAGCATATAACGTGTTAACTTTAAAAATGTTTGTGGAAGCATAAACAAGGCAGTTGCATGCATTAATCCAGCCTTATTGCTCGTCGGAGGGGAGGTTCGTTGCCTGCTGCTTCGTGTAAAATCTGCCACTATAAAATTTTAAATTTGCATGCAATATCATAAGAAAAATGAATATATATAAAAAAGGAACTTTCTAAAACCCTAAAGTCACTTGAATCTGATATTTTGATTCAATAAATTTGCCCACCCTACCATGATTACTAAAGTTAAATCCAAAAATAAACCACTTAGTAATCCCATTTCATTACAGCAGATAACCAAAAAGTCTTTAAATCAAACAGTTAAATTTGAAAATTTAGCACCAAATCATTTTGATTTATTAAAATTAAAATTTCAAATTAAAAAGTTAAGCATTATAATAAAAATATTGAATTTTAATTTATATATAATGAAAATTGTTTTGTTTATAAAAAAACCAATAACAAAAATTATATATATGAAAATAAAGAAAAAAACTCTTAAATCTAATTTAGCTTAATATTTTACTATGTGGTCATTAACCCCAAAACAATATGACACAAAATTTTTCTTACAATAAAATTTGGTAACCATACTAAAATTTAAAAATAATAATATTAATTTGCAAAAGAACGATTTTTAATTAATTTTAGTTTTAATTGGCACTATTTTATTAGGTTTTAGTTTTAATTATGATTAATTTAATTATTTAAAAACAAAATAAATTTTGGTATGGTCACCCCAAATAACAAAAAGAATATATAAATATTAATAAACAAAAGTTCTACAGAGAACAAAGAGAATTACAAAACAAACATTAAGAGAGACTTACATTAATTTTGTGGCTCCCACGTCGAAAGATCTTTCGATGAGTACAGCTGCATGTAAATATGTATGTATCGTTGACTGTTTTAAGAGAGGATTAAATGTTCATCTGTTCTCTGTAATTTTCTTTTACTTAACTAGCACTAAATTTAATTTTAGTTATGTTTTTAATTTAATTTTTTTTTTATATAGTTTTTAAATACATTTAATACAATTACATTACATTAAACAAAAAGAAACAAAACAATCACACATATAAATCAGCTTTTAATTATTATTATTTTGCGGCATTGCCAGATTAAACGTTCAAATAATTAAAGAGAGCGTTTATATGTTTTGCAATTAAATATATTTATATGTGTGTGATTTGGACACTAATGTTAATGTAATTGCATTAAAGGCAATCTTGTTTTTACACAAAATCACATAAATTCTTTTGTTACACTAAACAACAAAAAGCACTTATAATTTAAATAATTAACACTAACAAATTACACTTAACACTTAATAAACATACTTTAATATTCAAAATTTTAATAATTCTTTTCTTTTAAGTAAATTTATGATATTTTCTTTAATTTACTTTTTTTTAAATGTTTAGGTTATGATTTTTTCTTTTTTAATGAAATTTTCGTATTAAGGCAAATCAAATTTAGATTAGATTTAGACTTATTTTCTTAAAACATTTCACTTTTCGATATTTCCGCAATTATCTGATTTTTTTATTTTTTTTGCAGAATTTTTCTAGGTATTTAGATTTTTGTTAACCTGTGTAAAACAAAAGGTTTTGGTTAACTTATTTTGTTGTTGTTATTTAGTTTTTTTTTTCTCTTTATGAGTTCTTTTATTTAATATTTTTTTCTTATTTTTTTTTTTTTTAGTTAACACCAAATGTTTTCTTTTAAATATTTTTATGGTTTTACCATTATATTTGTTTAAAATTTGTTTGTTTTCTTTTTCCTTAATTTGGATTATTTAGCCTGCATTTATATACTTCTTTACTTCTTCATATACTTTTTTTTTCACTTCGATCACCACTTTATCACGCACAATCCCGACACTAACTGAAGATGTTCTCTCCCAGAGAAAATCCCAATGCCTCCAGAAGTTGTTTGGGACAATATTTCAGCAGTTAAGGGCAAAAGAAACATATAATTGGGTGCCAATCTAAATAGAATAACAAACAAAAAATATTTTTGTCACACTAAATAGGAGAGAGATTCTCTTTATATTAAATATTACCATAAACAAATTGGGACCTTTTATATAAAATCCAATGAAATGCTGAAAACCAACCAAGATAATAGGCCTTTTAAATCTATAATTTACAAATTTAAAAGTGTTTGTCAAATTATTATGAAAAACTTATTTTACCGAGGAAATCTCACCTGTTAATTTTGATTTTTGCCAAATTAAAAATTAAAACAAATTTGGACAATTTCTGGCCTATCAAAGAAATTGATTACGTTTCCTCTCAAAAAAAACTAACATGAAACAAATAAAAGAAAACACAAGATAGGCTTATTATTCCTCAAAAAGAATAAAAGCAATTAAATGAGACTTATGTCTGAAAAATAATACTTACAATTTTCTTAACAAAGCAAATAATTTATTTAAAAAAAATGTATGTATTAAATTATGTATTTTAAATTTTGGAGAAAAACTTATTTTTTTTGAACTTGACTGCAGGCGATCCTCAAGGAAAATGGCAGAGTTTTTCCTCTAAAGCCCTAATGAAATCTTGGTTGGCGTTCATAAATTAGCGGTTTGGAAGGATAACATTTCTATTCCCAAACAAAATTGTATTTTAGGCAAACAAATATCAATATAAACGTCAATTTAACGATAGGAGCTAAACGAATGTTCCCGCCATGCACCAATAGATGGCGTTGTTAACAATGTTAACATGTATGTTAAATAAATAAAACCCAAATTTGAAAAAGAAACAAACAACATTTTAAACTATATTATTTATTATTTATTATTTATTATTTATTATTTATTATTTATTATTTATTATTTATTATTTATTATTTATTATTTATTATTTATTATTTATTATTTATTATTTATTATTTATTATTTATTATTTATTATTTATTATTTATTATTTATTATTTATTATTTATTATTTATTATTTATTATTTATTATTTATTATTTATTATTTATTATTTATTATTTATTATTTATTATTTATTATTTATTATTTATTATTTATTATTTATTATTTATTATTTATTATTTATTATTTATTATTTATTATTTATTATTTATTATTTATTATTTATTATTTATTATTTATTATTTATTATTTATTATTTATTATTTATTATTTATTATTTATTATTTATTATTTATTATTTATTATTTATTATTTATTATTTATTATTTATTATTTATTATTTATTATTTATTATTTATTATTTATTATTTATTATTTATTATTTATTATTTATTATTTATTATTTATTATTTATTATTTATTATTTATTATTTATTATTTATTATTTATTATTTATTATTTATTATTTATTATTTATTATTTATTATTTATTATTTATTATTTATTATTTATTATTTATTATTTATTATTTATTATTTATTATTTATTATTTATTATTTATTATTTATTATTTATTATTTATTATTTATTATTTATTATTTATTATTTATTATTTATTATTTATTATTTATTATTTATTATTTATTATTTATTATTTATTATTTATTATTTATTATTTATTATTTATTATTTATTATTTATTATTTATTATTTATTATTTATTATTTATTATTTATTATTTATTATTTATTATTTATTATTTATTATTTATTATTTATTATTTATTATTTATTATTTATTATTTATTATTTATTATTTATTATTTATTATTTATTATTTATTATTTATTATTTATTATTTATTATTTATTATTTATTATTTATTATTTATTATTTATTATTTATTATTTATTATTTATTATTTATTATTTATTATTTATTATTTATTATTTATTATTTATTATTTATTATTTATTATTTATTATTTATTATTTATTATTTATTATTTATTATTTATTATTTATTATTTATTATTTATTATTTATTATTTATTATTTATTATTTATTATTTATTATTTATTATTTATTATTTATTATTTATTATTTATTATTTATTATTTATTATTTATTATTTATTATTTATTATTTATTATTTATTATTTATTATTTATTATTTATTATTTATTATTTATTATTTATTATTTATTATTTATTATTTATTATTTATTATTTATTATTTATTATTTATTATTTATTATTTATTATTTATTATTTATTATTTATTATTTATTATTTATTATTTATTATTTATTATTTATTATTTATTATTTATTATTTATTATTTATTATTTATTATTTATTATTTATTATTTATTATTTATTATTTATTATTTATTATTTATTATTTATTATTTATTATTTATTATTTATTATTTATTATTTATTATTTATTATTTATTATTTATTATTTATTATTTATTATTTATTATTTATTATTTATTATTTATTATTTATTATTTATTATTTATTATTTATTATTTATTATTTATTATTTATTATTTATTATTTATTATTTATTATTTATTATTTATTATTTATTATTTATTATTTATTATTTATTATTTATTATTTATTATTTATTAT